>JABUQX010137601.1:0-15000 GCA_015478945.1 Trachelipus rathkii | reverse complement strand
TCATTTCACGATTGATAGAAAATGTAGTTGATTCAATAAATTTAATTTTTGTTTTGTCAAAGTCAAAAAATTCTGATGAAATATTATAGTTAGGAATAATGTTGATAAAATAAGCTTTTATAAGTCTATTAAGTTCCATTAATCTTAGAGGTGACAATGAAGATGGAATCTTTCAAATTAATATTATGATCTTTGTTTATATGAGGGTATAATGCGTTGCTATGTTGATTAAGTCGAAAAGGTAGTGTCTTTCAAGTTCCCTTTATATAAAATTCTGCAATCGACCCTTGAAACGCAATATGCCCCCCCAGAGGGTTGAAATTTATTATTATTATTATTATTATGAACAAGATTACGTTACAAAGTATCAATAAAATTGAAAATTAAATGAATATTGAATATTTTTGCAATAGTAAATTTAAGTTTAAATAAAGAATATGAAAAAATGGGATTATTTTGTTGAGGTAGGATGAACATAGGGAGTATTAGGAATATTATTGAAAAATTGATTCTTAGCTTTATTGTATTGTCTTGTTATGGTATGTAGGGTATATCCAAGAGAGAGAAATTGATTATAGATTGTGTTGATTTCATTTCTATAATATAGGGGATCTGTAAATTTAATGGAACGTAAAAAAGTATTATATATAATGTTATGTTTGATATATTGTGGATGATAGGAAAATGAATGCAGATATTGGTTGCAAAAAGTTGGTTTTCTATAAATATTAAACGTTAATAGGTTATTATGTTGTGTAATTTGTAAGTCTAAAAAGGAAATTTTTCCATTATTAGGGGTCTCGAAAGTAAAATTAATTGATGGGACTAAACTGTTCAAGTCATCAATAAAGGATTGGATCGGAAAATTTTAATATCTTCAGAAAACCAACTTTTTGCAACCAATATCTGCATTCATTTTCCTATCATCCACAATATATCAAACATAACATTATATATAATACTTTTTTACGTTCCATTAAATTTACAGATCCCTTATATTATAGCAATTAAATCAACACAATCTATAATCAATTTCTTTCTCTTGGATATACCTTACATACCATAACAAGACAATATAATAAAGCTAAGAATCAATTTTTCAATAATATTCCTAATACTCCCTATATTCATCCTACCTCAACAAAAATAATCCCATTTTCATATTCTTTATTCAAACCGTAATCTTGTTCATAATAATAATACTAAATCTGAACCGTCCGGGGGGGTATACTGTGTTCCATGCGTCGGTTGCAGCAAATTTTATATAGGGGAAACTTTAAAGACACTACCTTTTCGACTTAATCAACATAGCAACGATATAAAAAGATGTAACCATAGCAACGCATTATACCGTCATATAAACAAAGATCATAATATTAATTTAGAAAATTCCATCTATTTATTCACCTCGTAAGCAAAGAACTTAAGGGCAAGATCCAATTTGGGGCTGGGGCTGATCTTTCAGCCCCACCTAAAAATGTACATAAAATTCGGAATTGATCAGCAATTTTGACTAATGAAACACCAAAAATGTAGCTTTTTTTGCCCTCTAAAGCGTTGTTTTCCGGTGTTTTTGTGTTTGTATTCATTATTTCAGAATTTTCAATTTTCAAACCCATGTTTTTGACATTCTTCGAATCAACTTCCAATTTTTTCCGAACAGGGACTTCAAACTTGAATATACTAGATAAATCCACTCACTTTTTTTGGATTTGAAAAGTGAAAAAAATTGAGATAAATTTTTTTCTGTTTGGGCGAAGTGAATGAAACTTTCAGGCATATGTTAGTCGGGGGAGAGGCACATTTTTTACTTAGATAATTTCTTTGTATATGCAGAGTTTTGGATTTGTTCATGGATCAAATTTTCAAAAAAAAAATTTTGGGAAAGTTTAAAAATTTTCTTTTGAGTATTACAAAAAAATTATTTAAGTAAAAAAGGTATATCTCGCCCAACTATACAAGCCCTGAAAATTAGATGTTGAGGATAAGTAGGAGAAAAAAAGATCTTAATATTTCACTTTTTGGAACGACTAAATATTTGTAAAAAGTGAAATATTGATAAATTTTTTTTCTACTTATCCGATCAACATTCAAATTTTCAGCGCTTGTATAGTCGGGCGAGATACACCTTTTTTTACTTAGATAATTTTTTTGTTTATACAAAACAAATTTTTTGAAAATTTCCAAAAATGATTTTTTGAGAAAATTTGTTCCAAGAAAAAATCAAAAACTAATGCATATACAAAGAAATAATTTAAGTAAAAAAGGTAATCTCGCCCAACTATATATGCCCTGAAAATTTCATCCATTTCACCTAAACAAAAAAAAATTTATCGTAATTTTTCATTTCAAAATCCAAAAAAAGTGAGTTTGGAAATTGGACAACGCTGAGCAATAAACTCAAAAAATCGAAAAAGACTTCTGTACTTTTAGGAATGGACTATTATGTATTATTCAAGTTTGAAGTTCATTTCGGGAAAAAATCGGAAGTTGATTCGAAGAATGTTCAAAAACATGGGTTTTTGAAAAATGAAAAATTTCTGAAAATAGATGTACTACCAGACACAAAAAAAAACCGGAAACAACGTTTAGGGCCAAAAAAAGCTACATTTTGTTTATATAGGGTCAAATTCGGCTGATAATTCCGAATTTTTGTCCATTTTTAGGTGGGTGAAAATGGGGGCCAGCCCCAGCCCAAAATTGGATCTTGCCCATAATAGACTTAAAGAAACTTAGTTTATCAACATTATTCCTACCTATAATATTTCATCAGAATTTTTTTGGAAATGAAAAAATGCTTTCTCATCGTACACCAAGCTAACATCCTCCAGATACCATTGATCTATAGAAAAAATACATTTTAGTTGTTGGTTTTGATTATTCCATGTGCTTGTCACTCGCTTTTATTTAGTCTGAAAAATTTAAAAAAAAAACAATCATTTCTTATGCTCTGCTCTAAAGGCCAACACTATTGTTGGATGAAGCGTTACCACAGTCGTTTTAACTTTTGTGTATTTTAAATATCCCACCTTCTAAATAAATATAGTGGTTTTAAATTAATTATCATATTTTCAGAGTTCGAGTGTTTGTAATAGTACTCCTTCGAAAATTTATATAATATATATTATTATATATATTATTATATATATATATATATATATATAATATATATATTATATATATTATTATATATATATATATACTATATATATTAATAAAAAATATATATATATATATATATATATATATTATATATATATATATATAATATTGTCACAAAATGGGATAAAATCAAATAGTAAAACGTGACAATCCCCGAATTTCAATTACTCTAAATAAATATATAGAGTCCGTTTGTCTAGGGTATAACCTTATTTACAAATCGAAAACTCGGTTACTTGAGTATATAAATATCTTGTAAGTCTTTTCACTTTTTTAAGGGGACCCTGTACTCGAAATTACAGTTTCTATCAATCGTGAAATGAGTACTTTTTATTTAAAAACGAACTATTACTATATGTATTTATGTTTATTTCGTTTCAATAGACTTCTTGGTTTGGGATTTATGGGGGGAAGGGGAAAGAGCAAGTTCTGAATTTTTACTGTTTCAACTGAAAAACATAAATACTTTATTTTTAAGATAATTCAATAATTTTTTCACAAAGTTTCTAGAAAAGTGGGGTCAAAAAGATATAATCATTTGTCTTTGAAATTCAATTAAAAAAAAATTGGTAAACATCAAATATTCAATTTGAATTTCAAAATTTCAAAAAATAATTTCAATATCATCATTTCAAACTTGTCTGACACCAACCCACGTTTTTCAATCTGAATTAAACTTGAAAATTCGTCTATATATATATATATATATATATATATATATATATATATATATATATATATATATATATATATATATATATATATATATATATATATATATATATATATATATATATAACTATAAATTTTATATATATATATATATATATATATATATATATATATATATATATATATATATATATAAAATATAAATTTATAACACAAAAAAAATATATATATATATATATGTTATATATAGCAAATATATATATATATATATATATATATACTTTATATATCTACATATATATATACATATATATATATGTGTATAACATTAAAGAATATATATATATATATATATATATATATATATATATATATATATATATATAAGCAGTTATATATATATATATATATATATATATATATATAAGTTTTATATATATATATAGCAGCATATATATATATATATATATATATATATATATATATATATATATGTATATAAGTGTTATATATATATATATATATATATATATATATATATATATATATATATAAATGGCCTGGAAATTTTCAACACAATAGACTTCTTCGTTTTTTTTTAGCGAATTTTTTTGTCAGCTGATATGGAAAAAAAGTGATTTTTGAGAAAAACGCCTATAAAGATTTTGAATGATTTTTTTTCCTTTTTTTCCAGAAAGTAAAAGATATTACGCACCTCACCTCACCTAAATAAGAGCACCAAACCGCAGTAAAAGTTTTTATTCACACCGCACCGCACCACACCGCACCAACTCCGTATCTATTTCAAAATAGTTCAGCTCCGACTTTGCGGAAATATTTTTACTTTCCAAAAAACTACCTTAAAAAAATTTATACTCCGGCTCCGGCTACGGCTCCAACTCCGGCTATGGCTCCGACTTCGGTTCCAACTTCGATTCCAGTTACAGCTCCAGCTCCTTTTCAAAATTGTTCAGCTCCAACTTTATAGAATTACTTTCAACTGCAAAAAAAATTGTTCTTCAGCTCCGGCTCCGGCTCCGGCTCCGGCTCCGGCTCCGGCTCCGGCTCCGGCTCCAGCTCCGACTCCAGCTCCGAATTCGTTTCCATTTCAGAATAGTTTAGCTCCGACTTTGCAGAAGTATTTTAACCTGAAAAACAGTTTCTTTAAAAAAAAATTATACTTCACCCAAGGCTCTTATCCGGCTCCGGCTCTGGCTCTGGCTCCTTTTCAAAATTGTTCATCTCCAACTTTGTTGAATTACTTTCATCTACAAAAAAGTTTCTTGAAAAAAATTTGTTCCTTAGATCCGCATCCGGCTACGACTCCGGCTCCGGCTCCGGCTTCGGCTACGGCTTTATCTCCGACTTCGTTTCATATTTCTTTGCAGAAGTATTTTTATCTGCAAAAACAATTTCTTTAAAATAATTTATACTTTACCTTCGGCTCCGGCTCCGGCTCCGGCTCCGACTTTGGCTTCTTTTTAAAATTGTTCATCTCCAATTTTGAACAAATACTTTCATCTGCAAAAATTCTTGAAAAATTGCTCTTCAGATCCGGCTCCGGCTCCGGCTCCGGCTCCGGCTCCGGCTCCGGCTCCGGCTCCGGCTCTGGCTCCGACTCCGGCTCTGCTCCGGCTCCGGCTCCGGCTCCGACTTCGTTTCTATTTCAGAATAGTTCAGCTCCGACTTTGCAAAAGTATTTTTACCTGCAAATTTTTTTTTTTTTTAAATATACTTTGGCCCAGGCTCTGGCTCCGGTTCCGGCTCTGGCTCCGGCTCCGGCTCCGGCTCCTATTCAAAATTGTTCAGCTCCAACTTTGAAAAATTATTTTCACCTGCAAAATTAAAAAAATTTTGTTTTTAAGCTCCGGCTTCGGCTCCGGCTCCGGCTCCGGCTCTGGCTCCGTCTCCGTCTCCGGCTCTGGCTCCGATTCCGGCTCCGGCTCCAACTCCGACTCCGTTTTCATTTCAGAAAAGTTCAGCTCCGGCTTTGCAAAAGTATTTTTACCTGCAAAAACAACAAGTTCTTTAAAAATGTATAATTTGGTTCCGGCTCCGGCTGGCTCCTGCTCCGGCTCCGCTCCGCTCCGTCTCCGTCTCCTTGGGCTTCGGTTCTCTGACTCCCCCTGGCTCCGGCCTGCTCTGGCTTCGGCTTCTTTCTCAAATTTGCGCCCATCTTTGCAGATATATTTTCACCTGCAAAAAATTTCTTTAAAAAAATTTGTTTTTCGGCTCTATCTCCGGCTCCGTCTCCGGCTCCGGTTCCGGCTCCGGCTACGGCTTCGGCTTCGACTCTGACTACATTTATATGATAAAGAAAGAGCCTGATCTTGGGTTGTGCTTGCGAAAAAGAAAAGTTTAATTTATTATAAAATGGGAAAAAAAACTAGAAAGATCCTGGAAAGTTGAATTGCAATTTCGAACCTGGAAATGAAATTTTTTAGTTTGACACCCCTATAAAAAATATCCCGTATCTTAAAAACCTTTCGGAATTTGGAAACAAAAATTACACCATGATGCAGAGGAGGAAATTTTCTAATAAATAAAGTAATAAAAAAAAGTTAAATTTTTTATTTTTACCCTAAAAGTAAGGGCTGGGCAAGTACAGGGTCCACTTAAAATGAACCTGGAAACATACGTATGTTCTTGCACTAGGACTGAAATATTCTAATTATTCAATAGATTAAAACTTCACAAACAATCCCTTCAATTGGTTTCTCAAGTATCAAAATGTCAACTTTCTATTCACTAATAAAATTCGTATTCAAAGTCTTATCCGATAGACGATGTGTTGTGACCTTCTCTTATGGATGCTCTCTTCAGATGATTTCAGATGTCTTTGGCAAATTCTTCAGAAAACGTCGTAAGGATTATCTTCTAATCGATAATTCCTGAGGTCTATCGTTCTTGATAATCCTGACGATTATTCTTTGTATAAGCTCTCAAAGCTTTCTTTATCCACAAAATATTATAGTAAGAAAATATTCTTCACATCCAAATATACAAACGATTGGTGTAACCATAAAGTCTTCGAGTGATAGATTTTGAATGAGAGATTGACCAACACGTGGGAATCAATTTATCTTTTATTTATACATTTCTGTAGTATCCAAGATATTAACAAGTGGAGTCATCTTTAGACTCTTTTTCCCATAAAATAATATCTTAATAAAAATATATTTCTCATTTTGCATTAAATAAATTTTAAATGAAATTATTTTTACACTAACTAAATTTTGTAGAAATAAAAATATTCCTAAATTAATATAATTCGTCTTTCTTCGCGGAGTTTTTAATCTTGACGCTGACAGATCACTTAACGCTACACACGCCCCTATTTAGAAGAAAAACCGGGTTTTTCCTTTACATCAGAACGTTAATTATTCACATTCCTGTCCTAGTCTTATCACATTAATAAAGATTTTACAGTTGATTTTATGAAATCCTTTTTGTGTGATAAATTTTGCCCAAGATAGCTGACTTAATTTTTTATTATAACTCTTTCCGAATCTGCTTTTCGTACAATTTCCTAAAATGATTTTGCCTAGTTCCTGTACGAACTCTTCGGCTGATTTTCCTTGAAATTGACCAGCATGAACATCCGCGAACTTAATATCCATTTGCCGTTCCGACTCGTATCTCCTCAACCGCGAATCTTGTTCCTTAACTTTACTCTTTAAATTTTGTATTTCTTCCTCTAAAAAAACTACAACGGACCTTAAAACTGCAGCATCTTCATAAGTCTTTATCGTACTGCCCTCCAGACTCATAGGATGTTCTTCCACATGCATTATGAATTCCTCAACTGGAGCCAAAGAACCACCATCTGATGAAGTAGCATTACCAAAATGAAGATATGATATTGCTTTTTGTAAAGAAGGTTTTAATTGCTCCTTCACTTTAATCTTATCATCATCTTTAATCGCTAATCCTTCTTTGCGCCTTTTAGCTTCTTCCTTTAACTTTCTTTCAAGTTCTTCTTTCTCTTCTTTTAAATCTTTCTTATAAAGTTCATTCACTTCTTCATTGGAGAGCATTTTGCTCTCCAGCGTACTTTTCACTAACTCTAAATCAATCAACCTTTTCGATTGTTTGGATTCGTTTCGTTCTGAACTTTGAGAGATTCAAAACTTTTCAAATAAATCTCTTTTTCCTTTTCACACGAAGTAGTAGTTTCCCTTTAAAATCTCCTTTCAATTATTTGTTCAAGGATCCTTTCCTTTTTAAGTTTTACAGGATTTAAATTTTACTGTTTCGATTCATCTAAAGACTTATCTTTAGGTACTTCCATGGATTCATAATTATTTTCAGATCTTCCTTCAATTTTAGTATCGTTAGCGAAATTAATTATTGAATCCTTAGCTGATGGATCCATTTCTTCAGATTACTCTACCGATTCATTACTTATTGAAACTTCTTCTAATGAATCAGTATTATAACTTGGAGAATATGCAGGACTAAGGCTTTGAATCTTTTTCAAAATTAACTTTTTAACGGGAGATATAATATTTTTCCTCAAGAAGTCTCTTTTATCCAAATCACCGCCTTCAATTAACTTTTCATATAAGCTTTGATAGTGAAATTTCTCCTGTTCTGATTTCTTTATAATGGATTTGAGATACTGAATTTCATTTTCCGTTGAAATAAATTTCTCTCTCATAATCTGTTGAATGGAGGGGAACTCCTCTTCACATTTTCGTTTTTCAACTGCAGCAATATTTTCAGGTGTGCCGTGCCTCGAATTACTGCAACTTCACTTCTTGCTTCATCTAATTCAGTTTGAAGATTGTGTAATTTGTTTTTGAGTTCTGCCATTTCGACAATATGGCGTGAATTTTCCTCGCACACGAGAAGAAATCACCATAAAGTCTTCTAAGCTGTTCCTGAGTACGACTTATATCTACCAAATGAATGTTTAACTCTTCAATTTCCTGAATTTGACACTCGAGTTCTGTTACCTTTCTTGTAAGGAAGTTAGTTTCTGACATCGTCGACTTCTTATCATTCTCCGATGTTTTTATTTTCTATTGCAAATTTTCCATCATTGTTTTAATTTCTTCATCCTTTTCGTTTAAGGACTTGGGAAACTTTCATTTTCTGCAGACAGCTTGTTTATTTCTTCATTAAATTAAAAGATTATCTTAACTAACTCTCCTTTATGTTATTGTGATGCTTCAAGCCTATGCTTTTCTTCTTTTTTGCCCGGTAGCAGCGTACTTTCACGTTTGGTGGACCTTTCATTTTGTAAATTGACCGTTTCACTCGTGCATGACGTTATTACTCGGTCATCAGGGTCTTCCGCGTTTCTCACGCCTGAGATACTACCTATTACCAGATGGTAAACAGCGTCATCAAGGGTTAGCGCTTCAACACGTTCGGTGTAATAAGGCGTGTTGACGTCGATTACGACTACTTTTACGTCCTTAATCATATTATAGATTAGCAATATCAGCTTTTTCTTTCCAGCTAGTTGATCTGCCGAAATATATTTTTTTCTTAGCAATGACACTGTCACAACCTGTGTCCCTTAATACGTTTCCGACAACCCCGTTGATTTTCCCATTTGCTACAGGCATTGTTTCTTTTTAGACATTCGCCCTTGCGCCTCTGCTCTTTACACATGCGCATCTGATGACAGGTACTGATTATTAATCTACCGTAGGCCAAGGCGATTCTATTATCTTTACCAACATAATTCATGACGTCTTTGCCATCATCGCATTCCTGATTTTCATACGTGATATGGTGTCAGTAGTAAAGATTTCGCTTCGCTGTATCATTTTACTATTGTCGCTTATTATGGTAACAGCTGTCCTCTTATGGACTTTCCCTCCAGTTATTCCTAGTGTGGTTATTATTATAGTTTTTATAGTGGCTGTCCTTCTTTTAGGTGGTATAATTCTTGTAAAACATAGCTCTATATCCTTTTTTGAAAAATTTGAAACAGGTAAATTGAGGCCAGGACTTTTCAACATTGCGGTTATTTTCATACACGTCTTTCTTCCCTTTTCTCCATGTGTCTTCTTTGTTTATTACTGGCGACATATTCTTATTATGGGCGAGAAGGAAATTTTCGGGCTCTAGACCTATAATATCCATCTTATTAACCTTTTTTTTCCTCAAAAGATCGCTAGTTCTTTGGGGCATGTATTTAGGAATTGTTCGGATTCCAGCAGATTTACTATATCGTTGAAATCTTAATCGATTTCTGCTTGTTCCGTTTATTTGATCAAATAACTCTTCAGACTCTCAAAGAAATGGACGGGTCTTTCGTCGATATACGCTTTTTTTTTGCACTCCTAAGCTTTAGTCTATAACCATCCTCCGTTAAGTTGTATCATAAAAGGAGGACATTTTTCAATTTATCATCATCTTTGAAATCTTCTTTCGGAATACGGGAATATGGAATGAGTGTTTTTCCTATTAATAAAACACTGAGGTGGGAGCCCAATTCCCTTTATCCCCCTCATTTATTTCCGAAAACCTCTTGAATCGCTCCAAATAGCAATCGATTTCACCTCTATTATCGACAAAAGGAGAGAGTTTAGGCACTCTCGCCTTGACATCATTGCTATTTGTGAAATGTTGATGACAGGTACTGCCCACTTGTAATTCGAGTTCTGAGCTCAAGCTCATGTTCTCTCTGTGCTGCTTCTCAGGCGACGTCTCTTTCTGCTGCTACTCTGGCAGCTTCTCTTTGCGCTGTTTCTCTGGCAGCTTCTCTTATTACTGCTTCTCTGGCAGCTTCTCTTTGCGATGTTTTTCTGGCAGCTTCTCTTTCTGCTGCTTCTCTGGCAGCTTCTCTTTCTTCCTGTATGAATTCTTTGGCTTCTTTACCTTTTAAGATTAACTCTTAGGTAATTTTAGCTAATGAATCGTAATCCATTCTTAGAATTTTCAAAGTGATTCGAGTTTCGATAATATCTGTTCAATTCTGTCTTCAGTAAACGTTTGTGAATACTACTCTCATCAAAAATGAGCGATTCTGAACAGATCTTCCAAATATTTGTACTTCAGTGTCTTCCAGTTCAACTGTTGGGATAACCAACAACGTAAATATATATATATATATATATATATATATATATATATATATATATATATATATATATATATATATAAACTATATATATATAAAAATATATATATATATATATATATATATATATATATATATATATATATTTATATATATACCTGTTTGAGGGAAAACTTTATTAAACTATCAGGAGATTGCATTGTTTTTACGAGTTCTGGTAACCTACTCAGTTTGTTAATAGAATACATATTGTAATCTATTTTTACAAGTCGTTGAATGCAATTAGGTAAAATGTGTTTATTCCTGGAATAAATAAATGTATCAATCATTTGGAACACTCTCTTTTGCTATTAACATGTGTATTAACTCATATTTTGCTTTCTGTAAGTTTTATTAAAATCAGTGAGGAGGGGTTCTCATTCACAAATTGCAAATATGACTGAAAAAAATAAACTAAATAAGTTATCCAAAAAAATATAATTTGTAAATGGCACAATTGAAAAGAAAGTCAAAAGGCTGAGTTTGGGTTCATTCAGGCCCGTATTGGCCCTGTTATGTTTTACGACTCCGTCAGTTTTGATTTTTTTTTGTTTTTTTTTTTTAACATATTGCTAGTATATGATACTAATAATGAATTTAAGTGGTGACGGACATGATTCAAAAGTTCGAAATATTTTGAATAATTTTTTTAAAAATCACATTTATATAAAAAAAAAATTCAAAAATGAAATATCTCGAAAAGTACGATACCTACAGAAAAACCAATTACATATTTGGAATCAGCATATAAAGCTTATTACAAAAATAAGTAATTAAAAAAAAATTCATATATGAAATATCTCGAAAAGTATGACACTTACAGAAAAACCAATTACATATTTGAAATCAGTATATAACGCTTATTACAAAAATGTAAAACAAAAAATAAAATATTAGGCTCAGCCGACGTGGGTGGGAACAGAGGGGGGATGAGCCTTCATACTCCCCGTAGGGTGGGTGAAACTCCCGCGACACCCAAATACCAAAGAGCGGGGGTTCCGGAGACCCTCCCCGGAGGGGGGGAAAGAGTCCTAACCCGTCGTTCCCCGGAAGGCCGAGAGACCCCGACTCCTGCCATCTTTGCGGTTTACCCTTGGGTATTCCTTTAGTTAAAAAAAATTAAAACTGACGGAGTCCTAAAACGTAACAGGTCCTATATATTTTTGAATCATGTCTGTCACCACTTAAATTGATTGTTAGGATCATATGCTAGAAATATAGGAAAAAAAAAAAAATATCAAAACTGACGGAGTCGTAAAACATAACAGGTCCCCTGTATTTATGAATCAACTTTGAAAAACGTCTTGATTTTCCGTAAAGGTAGCCTCAGATAAGTATTTCTCCACTGCATAAGAATCTTTAAAAGAAATTGCTATTTATAAACCATCCTTTCCTTTATTCGGGAGCTACTTATCGAAGACAGTTTTCAAGGAAAAACGTCATCATATTTTATGAAGTCAGAGACCAATAACCAATGAACACAAAGTAAATGAAACTAGAACAAAATAAAAGTATATTATATATTAATTTTATGTATGTAAATTTATAGAAATATTGAAAAAAAAATTAATGAAATAATCTAAACGCGTTTAATAAAAATACTATGAGAATTGAAGATATGTTGCTTCACATTTATTAGTTCCAGTTGCTTTGATTGGCATAGCCGTAGGCTGAACGTAGCCTTGCTACGAAATTATGATAAATTATAAAAATATCATCTGCTGCTTACACTAAAGTTAGGACCCGGTCGCAAGTTGCACTCTGCCTATTTCTCTGGTGTGAGCCTACTTATGTGGTTTTTGGGTATACACGAAAGTATATATTTGACAAAATCATTAACATAATAAATGCCAACAAATGAAATAAATTAAATAATAATAGCGATAAATTGTACAATAAAAAAACAAGATGGCTGCTGCTCGGAAAACAAAATCTTAAGATAGTTCAAGGTTGGTTCACAGCTACCTTGACTAAGGAAAAAGTTTCGCCAAGTATTTCGTGACGTCAAAGGTTCCTTAATTAAAAAAATTCTCAAGGACCGTTCATAAATTCGAATTTACGTTAATGGAGGATTCTGAAGGGACACTTGACGAAAGGAAGAGAAAAGGCCCGCTTATAAATACGGCCCTAAATCTCTCGTCCAGATCCTTTTTAAAAATTATTATCTAGATTAGTTCCCGTCCTAAAATAGAGCACAGGTAATAGAGTCTATTTTTGACAAGCTTGACTATATCTGACTAATTTCGCTATACTATGAGCCAGAGGATAAAATATATTTTAATATTGATATATTAATATTAAGATCAATAATTAATATTGAATATATAAATAAGTATCATTTCAAGTTCCATTTATTTGAATGCATTACATACAAACATTTATCTATTGGGGCTCTGCAGTTATACCCCAACCTATTAGTGCTGGAGAGTTTATTCTTTCACTGCATATCAGAGATGGTACGAAAAAAATCAAATGATTTAAATCAACCGATTTTTCCGTTCTTTTTTTATTAAAAAAATCATGCTTTTGTTTTAAAATTAATATCATTTAGATATCATTACTTTTTTTTTTTACAGTTGTCACCACCACTCACGGGCAGAGCCCTATTCAGGGAGGGGGTGATTATCAATGATTTAACGTCAATAGAAGTAATGAAATAAAATAAAATTATAATAATAATTTTTTTTCCAATTCTCACTAAAATATTAGCACACAAGTTGGCAACACTCTTTAGCATGCTTCCTTCTTTTGCTGTGATTTTTTACCTATTATAGAATTTTTCAAGTTAGGTTTCATCTAACACTATCAAGATTTCTTAAATGTATCGGTCTATTGTATCGGCTATGATTAATATTGATAGATATTTTAGCAGTAGATTGGACCTAAAGGGAGTATGGTATAGTGGAATGAAGTCATGGTTGGTTAGTTGGTAGGGTATTTATTACATGTATTATGTGGCTAAAGTAGCTAGAGCTTCAGCGCCTTTTGCAATGATAGGGGACCCTTGAAGTATTTCTACTAGTCTGTCCAGCCTTCTATGTCTGAGGAGGCCATGGATTAGAGAGGACCTGAATGGTAGATTTAAACCTTGTACAACAAATAAGAATGTGGCACTACGATTAAAAAAATTCAAATTATGTCATATAGTGTAAATTGTAATAATAATTTTTGGTAATTGTGGAGCAGTGTTCACTTGAGTTCATGTAAATTGTGTATTAAAAATAAAAACATTTAATTCACTAAATTACTATAAAAAAAATTTTGAAGTTTTTTTTTGCAAATTGAAATACATTTTAATTTTATATTTTCGATTAAAAAATGTGGAAAATAATGCAACGAAAATTTTAAACGGGTAAATTTCTCGTTTTTAATGGGATATAACTACCGATGCCTTTTTCCGTTTTCCGATCAATATTTTTTCGATAATCGAAAAATCTGTACGATTATCAACGATTCAATTTTATAAACAAAATTTACGTATTAAAAAAGTATAATATTTTCGCAAACGATTTTTTTTTTACATACGATAGGATAATAATAAGGTAATTATGTAGATGAGGTGACTAGCATTTACGTTAATAATATAATAAAACTATAAACTTTAAATTTGCAAAAAATACGGTAAAAAAATTAATTGAAGTTTTTTTTTTCCTTTTTAGCTATTATCGTACATTTTAAATGTATATGTTCAATATAAAATTACAAAATAAGATTCCGAAAAAAAAGTCAGCTACTATCTGTGTTTTTATAGGGATAAAACTGTCGATACATTTTTCCGATTTTTTAAATTATTATACATCGATGATAAAAATATATTTTCAATAATTTTTTTTTAAACGATTATCAATGAATCAATTGAATATACCAAACGTAGTTAATTAAAAAAATTGTTAAATATTTTTCTGAGTACCATAGAAAATAAAAAGAAATTCAATAACAATGCTCAAAAAATTTATATATATATATATATATATATATATATATATATATATATATATATATATATATATATATATATATATATATATATATATATATATATATATATATATATATATATATATATATATATATATATATATATATAT
>JABUQX010137600.1:0-20096 GCA_015478945.1 Trachelipus rathkii | reverse complement strand
TATATGAAAGTTTATTATAAAGTCTTATATAAAGTTTATATAAAGTTTATTTAAAGTTTATGTTAAGTTCTATGTAAAGTTTATATAGTTGTTAAATATAATGTAAAGTTTTGTAGGTTTAGTTAAAGTTTATATAAAGTTTATATAAAGTGTTTATATTAAAGTTTATATAAGGTTCTATTAAAGTTTAATAAAGTCGTTTATAAAGTTTATATAAGTCTTATATAAAGTTTACAAAAAGTTTATGTTAAAGTTTATGTAAGTTTACATAAAGTTTTACATAAGATACTTTTATTGTTAAAAGTTTAAATAAAGTTTATGTAAAGTTTATATAAAGTTATGTAAAGTTTATATAAAGTTTATGTAAAGTTTATATAAAGTTTATGTAAAGTTTATATAAAGTTTATGTAAAGTTTATTTAAAGTTTCCTATGTTAAAGTTTTATAAAAAGTTTATGTAAAGGTTTAGATAAGTTTATGGAAAGTTATATAAAAGTTTATGAAAGTGTATATAAAGTTTATGTAAAGTTTATATAATTTATATTTTAAGTTTATTTTAAAGTTTATATAAAGTATATATAAAGGTTTATGTAAAGTTATAAAATTATATATAGGTTTATATAAAGTTATTGTAAAGTTTATGTTTTTAGTAATATAAATGTTATATAAAGTTTATGATAAAGTTTATATCACGAGGTTTAATATAATTTATATAAAGGTTTATATAAAGCTTAATATACTAAATTTATATAAAGTTATATAAAGTTATATAAGTTTATGTAAAGTTTTATGTAAAGTTTAATATAAAGGTTTATATAAAGTTTAGTTAAAGTTATGTAAGTTTATGTAAAGTTTATATAAAGTTTATATTAGTTTATGTAAAGTTGATTAAAGTTATATAAGTTATATAAAGTTTAAATAAGTTATGTAAAGTTTATATAAAGTTTATATAAAGTTTATATAAAATTATGTAAAGTTATATAAAGTTTATGTAAAGTTTCATAGTTATAGTTTATTTAAAGTTTATGTAAAGTTCTTATATAAAGTGGATATAAAGTTATATAAAAGTTTATGTAAAGTTTATGTAAAAGTTTATGTAAAGTTTATGTAAAGTTTATATAAAAGTTTTATATAAATCTTATTATATAAGGTTTATATAAAGTTAAATATAAAAGGTTTAGCCCTGCCTCGCCTGCCTGCCTGGCCGCCTTGCCTGCCTGCCTGCCTGCCAGCCTGGCCTGAATAGATTTTAGCGGAAGCATGCACTGCACAGCCCCAGTAGATAATATCTTTAATCTTGGGTCGCCCAGAGGGCCGCCTGTATGCTACCAGTCACCCCTACAATTTCTAGGCAAAGTTTTTTAAAATAAAATCCCGGTAGTCAAAAACCTGTTAATTCAAGAGGTAGCTTCAAATAAATCCAGATTTGAAACTCCTGGGTTCTAGCGTTAGCTGAACAGTGAATTTCTCATTTCGATAGCTATTATAGAACCGATAAATGGGAAAAAGAAGTAAATCGTGAAATAAACACTTTGATGAATTTTAAAATAGTAAATATAACAGCGGTATGTGTTTTTTCTATGAACTGCACCGGACCTGCCTTGCCTGTCCTCCTGCCCTGCCGGCCTGCCTGCCTGCCTGCCTGCTGCCTGCGCTGCCGCCCCTGCCGCCTGCCTGCCTTCCTGCCTGCTGCCTGCCTGCCTGGCCTGCATGGCCTGCCTGCCTGCCCTTCCTGCCTGCCGGCCTGCCTGCCTGACTGCCTCCTGCCCTGCCTGCCTGGCCTGCCGCGCTGCCTGGCCTGCCCTGCCTTTGCCTGCCTGCCTGCCATGCCTGCCTTGCCTGCCTGCCTGCCTGTCTGCTGCCTGCCTTGCCTGCCTGCCTGCCTGCCTCTCCGTGCCTTGCCTGCCTGCCTGCCTTGCGGCCTGCCTGCCTCCTGCCTGCCTGCCGCCTGCCTGCCTGCCTGCACAAATATTCCTATATATTTTTGAGACATTCTTCATGTCCCATTTTGCGAATAGGTTTTTGCCCTGCCTGCACATAAGCTGCCTGCCTGGCTGTCTGCCTGCCTGCCTGCGTGCTTCCCTGCCTGCCCGACGGCGAGCCGGCCCGCCTTGCCGCGCCTGCCTTCGGACGTGCTCGAAGGCCTGTGTCAGGCCTGCTTGCCTGCCTCCTGCCTGCCTGCCTGCCTGCCGCCTGCCTGCCTGCCAGCCATGCCTGCCTGCCTGCCTGGGTGCCTGCCTGCCTGCCTGCCTCCTGCCTGCCTGCCTGCTGCCTGCCTGTTCTGGTCTGCCTGCCTGCCTGCCTGTCTGCCTGCCTGCCTTCGCCTGCCTGCCTGCCTGCAATATTACAAATATTCCTATATATTTTTTTGGACATTTTTTCTTGTCCCATTTTACGAATAGGTTTTAGCGGAGTCATGCCCTGGCAAGTTCGTACTCGACATCCACATGCGAGCAGTTGCCTGCCTGCATGCCTTGCCTGCCGACTGCCTGGCAGGATTGCCTGCCTGCCTGCCTGCCTGGTCTGCCAGCCTGCCTGAATAGATTTTAGCGGAAGCATGCACTGCACAGCACCAGCTAGTAGATAATTTCTTTAATCTTGGGTCACCCAGAGGGCCGCTGTATGCTACGTAGTCACCCCCATATTTTCTAGGCAAAGTTTTTTAAAATTTAAAAAACCTGTAGTCAAAAAACCTTTAATTAAGAGGTATCTTGAAATAAAATCCAGATTTGAAACTCTGGGGTTCATACGTTATGTGATACAGTGAATGTATATTCGTTAGCTATTATAGAACGATAAATGGGAAAAAAGAAGTAAAAACGTGAAATAAAACACTTTGTATGAATTTAAATAGTAAATATAACTTTTCGATATGTGTTTGTTTTTTCACATGAACTGCCTGTGCCTGCCTGCCTGGCCTGCCTGCCTGCGCTTGCCTGACTGCCTGCCTGCCTGCCTGCCTGCTGCCTGCCTTCCTGCCTGCCCGCTTGCCTGCCTGCCTGCCTGCCTTGCCTGCCTGCCTGCCTGCCTGCCTGCTTTCCTGCCTGCCTTGCCCTCCTGCCTGCCTGCCTACCTGACCTGCTTTTCTGGCCTCCTGTCCTGCCTGCATGCCTGCCTTGCTGCCTGCTGCCTGCCTGCCGGTCCGTTTGCCTGCCTGCCTGCCTCCTCGCTGCCTGCCTGCCTGCCTGCCTTGCTCCTCGCCTGCAACCTGCCTTGCCTGCCGGGCCTGCTGCTGCCCTGCCTGGCCGGCTGCCTGCCTGCCTTGCCTGCCTGCTGCCTGCCTGCCTGACCTGGCATTGCCTGCCTTGGATAAACAAATATTTCCTATATATTTTAGACCTCATGTCCCATTTTGACGAATAGTTTTACCTCCTGCCTGCCTGGCCTGGCTGCCTGCCTGCCTGCCTGCCTGCCGCCTGCCTGCCTTGCCTCCGCCTGCCTGCCTGCCTGCCTGCCTGCCCGGCCTGCCTGCCTGGCCTGCGCTGGGTCTGCCGCCTGCCTGCCTGGCCTGCCTGCCTGCCTTGCCTTGCCTGCCTGCCTGCCTGCCTGCCTGCCTGCTGCCTGCTACCTGCCTGCCTGGCCTGCCTGCCTGCCTTCCTGCCTGCTGCCTGCCTGCCTGCCTGCCTTGCCTGCCTGCCTGCGCTGCCTGCCTGCCTGCCTGCCTGCCTGCTGCCTGCCTGCCTGCCTGCCTGCCTGCCTGCCTGCCTGCCTGCCTGCTGACCTGCCTTTGCCTGCCTGCCTGCCTTCCTCGCTGCCTGCCGCCTGCTGCGAATTAAAAACAAATATTTCCTATATAATTTTGAACATTCTTCATGTCCCCATTGCGAATAGGTTTTTGCCTGCCTGCCTGGCTCCTGCCTGGCTGGCCTGCTGCTACCTTGCCTGCCTTGCATGCCTGCCTGCTTGCCTGGCCTGCCTGACCTGGCCTGCCCGCCTGCCTGGCTTTCCTACCGTGCCTTGCCTGCGGATTGTCTGCTTTGCCTGCTGCCTCCTGCCTGCCTGCCTTGGCCTGCCTGCCTCCTGCTGCCTTGCTGGTCTGCCTGCCTGCCTCCCTTCCTGCGAATAACAAAATATTTCCATATATTTTTGGGACATTTTATGTCCCATTTTACGAATAGGTTTTAGCCTGCCTGCCTGCCTGCCTGCTTGCCTGCCTGCCTGCCTGCCTGCCTGCCTGCCTGCCTGCCTGCCTGCCTGCCTGCCTGCCTGCCTACCTTTGCCTGCCTGCCAGCCCGCCTGAAAGAGATTTAGCGGAAGGCATGCACTGCACAGCACCAGTAGATAATATCTTTAATCTTGGGTCGCCCAGAGGGCCGCTGTATGCTACGTAGTCACCCGAACAGTTTCTAGGCAAAGTTTTTAAAATAAAAAACCTGTAGTCAAAAAACCTTTAAGCAAGAGGTATCTTGAAATAAAATCCAGATTTGAACTCTGGGGTTCATACGTTTATGTGATACCAGTAAATTTCATTCGATAGCTATTATAGAACGATAAATGGGGAAAAAAGAAGTAAAATCGTGAAATAAACACTTTGTATAAATTTAAATAGTAAATATAACATCGATATGTGTTTTTTTTCAATGAACTGCCTGCCTGCCTGCCTGCCTGCCTGCCTGCCTGCCTGCCTGCCTGCTTGCGCTTCCTGCGAATAACAAATATTCCTGTATATTTTTGGGACATTTTTCATGTCCCATTTTTCGAATAGTGCCTGCCTGCTGCCTGCCTGCCTGCTTGCCTTCCTGCCTGCCTTGCCTGCCTCTTTGCCTGCCTGCCTGCCTGGCCTGCCGTGCCTGCCTGCCTCGCCTGGACGCCTTACTTGACTCGCCTGCCTCCCTGGCCTGCTGCCTGCCTGCCTGCCTGCCTGCCTGCCTGCCTGCCTGCCTGCCTGCCTGCCTGCCTGCCTGCCGGCCTGCCTGGCTGCCTGCCTGCCTGCTTGCTTGCCTGCCTGTCCTGCCTGCCTGCCTGCCTGCCTGCCTGCAAATAGCAAATATTCCAATATATTTTTGGGACATTTTTCATGTCCCATTTACGAAATAAACAAAAGCGGCCGGCCTGGCCTACCTGCCTGCCTGCCTGCCTGCCTGGCCTGGCCTGCCTGCCAGCTGCCTGTATTCTGTCTTGCCTGGCCCTGGCCTGCCTGCATGCCTGCCTGCGGGCTGCTTTGCCTGCCTGCCTTGCCTGGCCTTGCCTGCCTGCTCCTGGCCTGCCCTGCCTCTGCCTGCCGTGCCTAACGTTGCCCGTCCTGCCTGCTGGCCTGCCTGCTTGGCCTGTCCATGCCTTCCTGCCTGCCTGCCTGCCTGCCTGCCTGCCTGCCTGCCTGCCTTGCCTGCCTGCCTGCCCTGCCTGTCTTCCTACCTGCCTTCCTGCTTATATTAATAAATATTTTTTGGACATTTTTAATGTCTTTATTTACGAATAGGTTTTAGCATGCCTGCCTGCCTGGGCTGCCTGCCTGCCTGCCTGCTCTCCTGCCGGCCTGCCTGCCAGCCTGCCTGCCGCCTGCCTGCCTGCCTGGCCTGCCTGACATGCCGCCTGCCTGCCTTGCCTCCTGCCTGTCTGCTGGCCTTCCTGCATGGTCTGCCTGCCTGCCTCCAGCTTGCCTGAATTAGATTAGCGAAGCATGCCTGCACAGCACCAGTAGTAATTCTTTAATCTAAAAATAAAAAACCTGTAGTCAAAAAACCTTTAATTCAAGAGGTATCTTAAAATAAAAATAAGATTTGAACTCTGGGGTTCATACGTTATGGGGTGATACAGTGAATTTCTATTCGATACTATTATAGAACGATATTAATGGAAATAGGAAGTAAACGTTGAAATAAACACTTTGTCATGAATGTAATTGAGTAAATATAACATCGATATGTGTTTTTTTCAATGAACTGCCTGCCTTCCTGGCTGCCTGCCTCCCTGCCGCCTGCCTGCCTGCCTGCGTGCCTGCCTGCCTGCCTGCCTGCCTGTCTGCCTGCTGCCTGCCTGCCCGCCTGCCTGCTTGCCTGCCTGCTGCCTGCCTGCCTGCCTGCCCTGCCCTGGCCGCCTGCCTGCCTGCCTGCCTGCCTGCCTGCCTGCGCTGCCTGCCTGTATGGCCTGCCTGCGAATACAAATTATTGTCCTATATACTTTTGAGACATTTTTTCATGTTCCCATTTTTACGAATAGGTTTTAGCCTTCCTGCCTGCCTACCTGCCTGGCCTAGCCTGCCTGCTGCCTGCCTGCCCTGCCTTGACCTGGCCTGCCTGCGCTGCCCTTGCCTGCCTTGCCTTGCGCTGCCTGGCCTGGCCGGTCTGCCTGCCTGCTTGCCTGCCTGCCTTGCCTGCCTTGCCATGCCTGCCTGCCTGCTGTCTGCCTGCCTGCCCGCCTGCTTGCCTGCCTGCCTGCCTGCCTGCCTGCCTGCGATTTAACAAATATTCCTATTATTGGGGTTTGAACATTCTTCATGTCCGATTTTTTACGAATAGGTTTTTAGCCTGCCTCGCCTCGGCCTGCCTGCCTGCCTGCCTGGCTGCCTGCTGCCTGCCTGCTTGCTGCCTGCCTGCCCTGCCTGCTCTGCCTCTGTCGGAATAACAAATATTCCTATATATTTTTGAGACATTCTTCATGTCCCATTTCAAAAAAGGTTTTAGCCTGCCTGCCTGCCTGCCTGCCTGCCCTGCCTGCCTGCCTGCCTGCCTGCCTGCCTCCTGCCTGCCTGCCTGCCCTGCTGCTGCCTGGCTGCCTGCCTGCCTGCTGCCTGCCTGCCTGCTTCCTGCCTGCCTGCCTGCCTGCCTGCCTGCCTGTCTGTCGCCTGCCTGCCTGCCTGCTGCCCTGCCTGCCACTGCCTGCTGCTGCCTGCCTGCAGCGATTAACAAATATTCTATTAATTTTTGAGATATTTTTTCATGTCCCATGTTACCGAATAGGTTTTAGCCTGCCTGCCCTGCCTGCTGCCTGCCTGCCTGCCTGCCTGCCTGCTGCCTGCCTGCCTGCCTGCCTCCTGCCTGCCTGCCGCGAATCACCAATCTTCCTATATATTTTTGAGATTTTTTTTTTTCCCATTTTACGAATAGGTTTTAGCCTGCCTGCCTGCCTGCCTGCCTCCTGCCTGCCTGCCTGCCTGCCCTGCTGCCGGCCTGCATGCCTGCTCTTGCTGCCCTGCCTGCTGCCTGCCTGTCTGCCTGCCTGCCTGCTGCCTGGCTGCCCTGGCTGCCTGCCTGCCTGCGATTAACATATATTCCTATATATTTTTTAGACATTCTTCATGTCCCATTTTACGAATAGGTTTCAGCCTGCCTGCCTACCTGCCTGCCTGCCTGCCTGCCACCTGCCTGTCTTGTCCTGCCTGCCTGCCTGCTGCCCTGCCTGCCTGCCTGCTGCCTCACTGCCTGCCTGCCTGCCTCACTGCCTGCTGCCTGCCTACTGCCTGCCTGCTGCTGCCGCTGCCTGCTGCTGCCTGCCTGCCTGCAGCCTGCCTGCTGCATACCTGCGATTAACAAATATTCCTATATATTTTTGAGACATTCTTCATGTCCCATTTTACGAATAGGTTTAGGTGCTGCCTGCCTGGCTGCCTGCCTGGCTGCCTGCCTGCCGTGCCTGCCTGCCTGCCTGCCTGCCTGCTGCTCTTGCCTGCCGCCTGCCTGCTTTTCCTGCCTGCTTCCTGCCCTGCCTGCCTGCCTGCCTGCCTGCCTGCCTGCCTGCCTGCCTGCCTGCCTGCCTGCCTGCCTACCTGCCTGCGAATAACAAATATTCCTATATATTTTTGTGACATTCTTCATATCCCATTTACGATGATAGTTTTTAGCCTGCCCTGCCTGCCAGCCAGCAGGCCTGCCTGCCAGATGCAATGGCCAGCCAGGCCAGCCGGCCTGCATGCCGCCTGCCTGCCTGCCCTGCCTGCCTTGCCTTGCCTGTCCTGCCTCACTGCATGCTGCCTGCTTGCCTGCCTGCCTGCCTGTCCTGCCCGCATGCCCTGCTTTCCCTACCTGCTGCCTGCCTGATTGTCTGCTTGGCCTCTTGCCTGCCCTGCTGTCTTGCCTGCCTGCCTGCCTGCCTGCCTGCCTGCTGCCTTCTGCCTGCCTGCCTGCCTGCCTGCGAATAACAAATATTCCTATATATTTTTGGGACATTTTTCATGTCCCATTTTACGAATAGGTTTTAGCCTGCCTGCCTGCCTGCCTGCCTGCCTGCCTGCCTGCCTGCCTGCCTGCCTGCCTGCCTGCCTGCCTGCCTTATTCCTACCCGTCTGCCTGCCCTGATTTTTTGCTTGCTGCCTGCCTGCCTGCCTGCTGCCTGCCTGCTGCCTGCTGCCTGCTTGCTGCCTGTCTGCCTGCCTGCCTGCCGCCTGCCCTGCGAATTAACAATATTCTCTATATATTTTTGGGAACCATTTTTTCATGTCCCATTTTTACGAATAGGATTAGCCGGCCACCGCTGCTGCCCTGCCTGCCTGCTTTACGCCTGCCTGCCTGCCTCTGCCTGCCTGCCTGCCTGCCTGCCTGCCTGCCTGCCTGCCTGCCTGCCTGCCTGCCAGCCTGCCTGAATAGATTTTAGCGGAAGCATGCACTGCACAGCACCAGTAGATAATTTCTTTAATCTTGGGTCGCCCAGAGGGCCGCCTGTATGCTACGCAGTCACCCGAACAGTTTCTAGGCAAAGTTTTTTAAAATAAAAAACCTGTAGTCAAAAAACCTTTAATTCAAGAGGTATCTTGAAATAAAATCCAGATTTGAACTCTGGGGTTCATACGTTATGTGATACAGTGAATTTCTATTCGATAGCTATTATAGAACGATAAATGGGAAAAAAGAAGTAAAATCGTGAAATAAACACTTTGTATGAATTTAAATAGTAAATATAACATCGATATGTGTTTTTTTTCAAATGAACTGCCTGCCTGCCTGCCTGCAAAGCTGCTGCCTGCTGCTGCTGCCTGCCTGTTCCTGCGAATAACAATCTTCCTATAATATTTTTGGACTTTTCATGACCATTTTTCGAATTAGGTTTAGCCTGCCTGCCTGCCTGCGCTGCCTGCCTGTCTGCCTGCTGCCTGCCTGACTGCCCCTGCCTCCTGCCTGACCTGCTGCCCCCTGGCTGCCTGCCTGCCTGCCTGCTGCCCCTGCAAAATAGCAAATATTCCAACTATATTTTTGGGGACTTTTTTAATTGCCATTTTTTCTAATAGGTTTAGTCTGCCTTCCCTTCCTAACTGCCTGCTTGCTGCCTGCCGCCTGCCTGCCGCCTGCCTGTCTGTCTGCTGCCTGCTGCTGCCTGCCATCCTTGCTGCCTGCTTTGCCTCTGCCCTGCCTGCTGCCCTGCCTGCCTCCTGCCTGCCTGCCTGCCTGCCTGCCTGCCTGCCTGCCTGCGTGCCTGCCTGCCTGCCTGCTGCCTGCCTGCCTGCCTGCCTGCCTGCGAATAAAAAATATTCCTATATATATTTTTGGGAAAATTTTTTCATGTCCCATTTTACGAATAGGTTTTAGCCTGCCTGCCTGCCTGCCTGCCTGCCTGCCTGCCTGCCTGCCTGCCTGCCTGCCTGCCTGCCTGCCTGCCTGCCTGCCTGCCTGCCTGCCTGCCTGCCTGCCTGCAATAGCAAATATTCCCATAATTTTTTGGACATTTTTTCTTGTCCCCTTTTTTTCGACTCCGTTGTTATCTGCCTGCCCTACGTGCCTCCCTGCCTGCCTTCCTACCCTTCCTTGCCTGCCTGCCTGCCTGTCTGCCTGCCTGCCTGCCTGCCTGCCTTCCTGCATGCCTGCCTGCCTGCCTGCCTGCCTGCCTGCCTGCCTGCCTGCCTGCCTGCCTGCCTGCCTGCCTGCCTGCCTGCCTGCCTGCCTGCTTCCTGCCTGCATGCCTGCCTGCCTGCCTGCCGCCTGCCTGCGTTCTTCCTGCCTGCCTGCCTGCCTGCCTGCCTGCCTGCCTGCCTGCCTGCCAAGGGGGGGGGGGGGGGGGTGCCTGCCCCCCTGCCCTGCCCTCCCTGCCTGCCTGCCTGCCCTGCCTGCCTGCCTGCCTGCCTGCCTTCTGCCTGCCTGCCTGCCTGCCTGCCTGCCTGTATGTCTGCCTTCCTGCATGTCTGCCTGCCTGCCTGCCTGCTTCCTGCCTGCTGCCTGCCTGCCTGCCTGCCTGCTGCCTGCCTAACAAATATTCATATATATTTTTGGACATTTTTATGTCCCATTTTACGAATCTGCCTGCGGGCCTGCCTGCCTGCCTGCCTGCTGCCTGCCTGCTGCCTGCCTGCTCTGCCTGCCTGCCTGCCTGCCTCCTGCCCTGCCTGGCCTGCCTGCCTTGCCTGCCTTGTCTGCCAGCAATGCCTGCTGCCTCCGCCTCCTGCTTGCCTGCCCTGCTACCTGAACTGCCTGCTGCGCTGAATGCCTGCCGCTGCCTGCCTGCCTGCCTGCTGCTGCCTGCCTGCCGCCCTGCTTCCCTGGCTGCCTGCCTTCTGCCTGCCTGTTTGGCTGCTGCCTGCCTGCCTTGCGAATAAACAAATATTTCCTATAATTTTGGACATTTTTCATGTCCCATTTTACGAATAGGTTTTAGCCTGCCTGCCTGCTCCTGCCTGCCTGCCTGTCTGCCTGCCTGCCTGCCAACTGCCTGCCTGCCTGCGAATAACAAATATTCCTATATATTTTTTGGACATTTTTCATGTCCCATTTTGCGAATAGGTTTTTGCCTGCCTTCCTGGCTGTCCTGCCTGCCTGCCTGGCTGCCTGCCTGGCTGCCTGCCTGGCTGCCTGCTGCCTGGCTGCCTGCCTGCCCGATTGTCCGCCTGGCTGTCTGCTGGTCTGCCTGCCTGCCTGCCTGCCTGCCTGCCTGCCTGCCTGCCTGCCTGCCTGCCTGCCTGCCTGCCTGCCTGCCTGCCTGCCTGCCTGCCTGCCTGCCTGCCTGCGAATAACAAATATCCCTATATATTTTTGGGACATTCTTTCATGTCCCATTTTCCGAATAGGTTTTAGCCTGCCTGCCTCCTGCCTGCCTGCCCCTGCCTGCCTGCCCTGCCTGCCTGCTGCCCTGCCTGCCTGCCTGCCTCCTCGGCTGCCTGCTGGCTGCCTGCCCTGCCTGCCTGCTGCTCGAAATACCTTTATTTCCTATATATTTTTGGACATTTTTCAATGTCCCATTTTACGAATAGGTTTTAGACTGCCTGCCTGCCTACCATGCCTGCGTAACAAATTTTCCTGCCTGCTGCCTGCCTGCTGGCTGCCTGCCTGGCTGCCTGCTGCCTGCCTGCTGCCTGCCTGCGCCTGCCTGCCTGCTGCCTGCCTGCCTGCCCTGCCTGCGATAACAAATATTCCTATATATTTTTGGGACATTTTTCATGTCCCATTTTACGAATAGGTTTTAGCCTGCCTGCCTGGCTGCCTTCCTGCCTGCCTGCCTGCCTGCCTGCCTGCCTGCCTGCCTGCCTGCCTGCCTGCCTGCCTGCCTCTGCCTGCCTGCTGCCTGCCTGCCTGCCTGCCCTGCCTGCCTGTCTGCCTGCCCTGCCTACCTGCCTGCCGCCTGCTGCCTCGATTAACAAATAATTCCAATATATTTTTTTAGAACATTCTTCATGTCCGCATTTTACGAATAGGTTTTAGCCTGCCTGCCTGCTGCCTGCCTGCCTGCCTGCCTGCCTCCGTGCCTGCTGCCTGCCTGGCCTGCCTGCCTGCCTGCCTGCTGCCTGCCTGCCTGCCTGCCTGCCTGCCACTTCCCTGCCTGCCTGCTTCCTGCCTGCCTGCTCCCGCCTGTCTGCCTGCCTGCCTGCTGCCTGCCTGCCTGCCTGCCTGCCTCTGCCTGCCCTGCCTGCCTGCCTGCTGTGCTGCCTGCGATTAACAAATATTCATATATATTTTTGAGATATTCTTCATGTCCCTAAAGTTTATGTAAAGTTTATATAAAGTTTATGTAAAGTTTATATAAAGTTTATATAAAGTTTAAATAAAGTTTTAAATGAAAGTTTTATATCAAGTTTATATAAAGTTTATATAAAGTTTATATAAAGTTTATGTAAAGTTTATATAAAGTTTATGTAAAGTTTATGTAAAGTTTATATAAAGTTTATGTAATGTTATATAAATTTATATAAAGTTATATAAAGTTTAATGTAAAGTTTAATAAAGTTTATAAAATAATAAATTTATGTAAAGTTTTATATAAAGTTAATGTAAAGTTTAAGTAAAGTTTAATGTAAAGTTTATATAAGTTTATATAAGTTTATATAAAGTTTATGTAAGTTTATGTAAAGTTTATGTAAAGTTTATATAAGTTTATAAAGTTTATGTAAAGTTTATATAAAGTTTATATAAATTTAAATAAGTTATGTAAAGTTTAATTGGCAAAGTTATGTAAAGTTTAATTAAGCAAAGTTTATGTAAAGTTTAATTTAAAGTTTATTTTTTTTAAAGTTTATGTAAAGTTTATGTCAAGTTTATGTAAAGTTTATGTAAGTTAATAAAGTTTATATAAATTTTATATAAAGTTTATATAAAGTTTATATAAAGTTTATATAAAGTTTATGTAAAGTTTATGTAAAGTTTATGTAAAGTTTATATAAAGTTTATGTAATTTTTATATAAAGTTTATGTAAAGTTTATTTAAAGTTTATATAAAAGTTTATGTAAGTTTATATAAAGTTTTATATAAAGTTTAATGTAAAGTTTATATAAAGTCTTTCATTTAAAGTTTATGTAAAGTTTATGTAAAGTTTATATAAAGTTTATTTAAAGTTTATTGGTAAAGTTTAATGTTAGGTTATGTAAAGTTTATATATAGGTTTATATAAAGTTTATAAAAGTTTATATAAGGTTCATTATAAAAGATCAAAGTTTTTTATAAAAGGTTATTATCTTTTATATAAAGTTTACAAAAAGTTTATGTAAGTTTATGTAAAGTTTACATAAAGTTCATATAAAGTTTTGTAAGGTTTATGTAAGTTTATGTAAAGTTTAATGTAAAGTTTTGTAAAGTTTATATAAAGTTTATATAAATTTATATAAAGTTTATGTAAAGTTTATATAAAGTTTATGTAAAGTTTATATAAAGTTTATGTAAAGTTTATATAAAGTTTATATAAAGTTTATATAAATTTTGTAAAGTTTAATAAGTTTATGTAAAGTTTATATAAAGTTTATGTAAAGTTTATATAAAGTTTATATAAAGTTTATGTAAAGTTTATATAAAGTTTATATAAAGTTTATGTAAAGTTTATATAAGGTTTATATAAAGTTTATATAAAGTAACTGTAAAGTTTATGTAAAGTTTATGTAAAGTTTATATAAAGTTTATATAAAGTTTATATAAAGTTTATATAAGTTTATATAAAATTTATATAAAGTTTATATAAGTTTATATAAAGTTTATATAAAGTTTATATAAAGTTAGTAAAGTTTATGTAAAGTTTATGTAAAGTTTATGTAAAGTTTATATAAAGTTTATGTAAAGTTTATGTAAAGTTTATATAAAGTTTATGTAAAGTTTATGTAAAGTTTATGTAAGTTTATGTAAAGTTTTGTAAAGTTTTATATAAAGTTTATATAAAGTTTATATAAAGTTTATATAAAGTTTATATAAAGTTTATAAAAGTTTATGTAATGTTTATATAAAGTTTATATAAAGTTTATATAAAGTTTATATAAAGTTTATATAAAGTTTATGTAAAGTTTATATAAAGTTTATATAAAGTTTATATAAAGTTATATAAAGTTTATGTAAAGTTTATGTAAAGTTTATATTAAAACTTATGTAAAGTTTATATAAAATTATATAAAGTTTATATAAAGTTTATATAAAGTTTATATAAAGTTTATATAAAGTTTATATAAAGTTTATATAAAGTTTATGTAAATTTATATAAAGTTTATGTAAAGTTTATATAAAGTTTATATAAAGTTAAATAAATTTTATGTAAAGTTTATATAAAGTTTATGTAAAGTTTAAGCAAAGTTTATTAAAATTAATTAAAATTTATTAAAGTTTATTGAAATTAATCAAAGTTTATGTAAAGTTTATGTAAAGTTTATATAAAGTTTATTTAAAGTTTATGTAAAGTTTATATAAAGTTTATATAAAGTTAAATATAAACTTTATATAAAGTTTAAGTAAAGTTTATATAAAGTTTATACAAAGTTTATAATAAAGTTTTATATAAGTTTTATCTAAGGATTATAATAAAGTTATGTAAAGTTATATAATTTATGTAGTTTATGTAAAGTTTTATATAAATTTATGAAAAGTTTATTTAAAGTTTTATGTAGTCATATATAGTTTTTTAAAGTTTAATGTAAGTTATATAAAGTTTATAAAAATTTTATGTAAAGTTTATATAAAGTTTATTATAAAGTTTATATAAAGTTAAATAAAGTTTATGTAAAGTTTATATAAAGTTTATGTAAAGTTTAAGCAAAGTTTATGTAAAGTTTATATAAAGTTTATATAAAGTTTATATAAAGTTTATGTAAGTTTATGTAATGTTTGGTAAGTTTATATAAAGTTTATTTAAAAGTTTATGTAAAGTTTATATAAGTTTATATAAAGTTTAAATAGTTTATATAAGTTTATATAAAGTTTTATGTAAAGTTTAATTAAGCAACATTTATGTAAAGTTTACTGTAAGTTTTATATTTAAGTTTATGTAAGTTTATAATAAAGTTTATGTAAGTTCCATTTAATAGTTTATATAAAGTTTATATAAAGTTTAAATAAGTTTTTATGTAAAGTTTGTATAAAGTTTATATAAAGTTTATATAAAGTTTATATAAAGTTTATGTAAAGTTTATATAAAGTTTATTTAAAGTTTATGTAAAGTTTATGTAAAGTTTATATAAAGTTTATATAAAGTTTATATAAAGTTTATGTAAAGTTTATATAAAGTTTATATAAAGTTTACATAATGTTAATGGAACGGATAGATAATGTTTATGTAAAGTTTATGTAGTTTTATGTAAGTTTTTAAATAAAGTTTATGTACTAAGTTTATGTAAAGTTCTATAAAGTTTTTTGTAAAGTTTATATAAAGGTCTTATAAAAGTTTAATGTAAGGGTTTCCTGTTAAGTTTAAAGTAGTTGAATACACGTTTATATAAATTTATAATTTGGCTAAACACGTGTGCTGTAAAGATTTGTTAAGAAGTTTATTGTTAAGTTATGTAAAGTTTTATGTAAATTTTATGTAAAGTTTTTATAAGGTTTATATAAAGTTTAATATAAGTTTATTAAAGTTTATATAAAGTTTTATGTAAAGTTTATATAAAGTTATGTAAAGTTTTATATATAAGTTATGTAAAGTTTATTAAAGTTTATATTAAGTTTATGTAAAAGTTTATATAAAGTTTTATATAAAGTTTATTGTAAAGTTAATGTAAAGGTTTATATCAAGTTTATATAAAGTTTATATAAAGTTTATATAAAGTTATATAAGTTTATATAAAAGTTTATATAAAGTTTATATAAAGTTTATGTAAAGTTTATGTAAAGTTTCTGTAATAGTTTACATAAGTTTTACATAAAGTTTATGTTAAGTTATGTAAAGTTTATGTAAAGGTTTATGTAAAGTTTATTGTAAAGTTTAAATAAAATTTATTTAAAAGTTTATTAAAGTTTATGTAAATTTATGTAAAGTTTATGTAAAGTTTATATAAGTTTATAAGTTTAATGTTTATGTAAAGTTTATATAAATTTATAAAAGTTAATATAAACTTTATATAAAGGTTTATAAAGTTTATATAAAGTTAATATAAAGTTTATATAAAGTTTATATAAAGTTATATAAAGTTTATATAAAGTTTATGTAAGTTATATAAATTTAATTTAAGTTTATGTAAAAGTTATATAAATTTATGTAAAGTTTATTTAAAGTTATGTAAAGTTTATATAAGTTTATTTCAAGTTTATGTAAAGTTTAGGTATGGTCTACATAAAGTTTAAGAAAAGTTTATATAAGTTTTTAAAGTTTATGTTAAGTTTATGTAAAGTTTATATAAAAATAGTTTATATAAAGTTAAATAAAGTTTATGTAAAGTTTATATAAAGTTTATGTAAAGTTTATGTAAAGTTTATGTAAAGTTTATATAAAGTTTATATAAAGTTTATATAAAGTTTAGTAAAGTTTATATAAAGTTTATGTAAAGTTTATATAAAGTTTATGTTAAATTTTATGTAAAGTTTATATATAAAGTTTATATAAAGTTAAATAAAGTTTAATGTAAAGTTTTATATAAAGTTTAGTAAGTTTAGTTTAACTAAAGTTTATGTAAAGTTTATGTAAAGTTTATTATTTAAAGTTTATGTAAAGTTTATATAAAGTTTATGTAAAGTTTATTTAAAGTTTATATAGTTTATATAAAGTTTAATAAGTTTTGTAAAGTTTATATAAAGTTTATGTAAAGTTTATATAAAGTTTATATAAAGTTTATGTAAAGTTTATATAAAGTTTATTTAAAGTTTATGTAAAGTTTATGTAAAGTTTATATAAAGTTTATATAAAGTTTACAAAAAGTTTATGTAAAGTTTATGTAAAGTTTACATAAAGTTTACATAAAGTTTATGTAAAGTTTATGTAAAGTTTATGTAAAGTTTATGTAAAGTTTATGTAAAGTTTAAATAAAGTTTATGTAAAGTTTATGTAAAGTTTAAATAAAGTTTTTGTAAAGTTTATATAAAGTTTATATAAAGTTTATGTAAGTTTATGTTAAGTTTATTTAAAGTTTATATAAGTTTATATAAAGTTTATAAAAAGTTTATATAAAGTTTATATAAAGTTTATATAAAGTTTATTTAAAGTTTATGTAAAGTTTATGTAAAGTTTATGTAAAGTTTATATAAAGTTTATATAAAGTTTATATAAAGTTTATATAAAGTTTTATGTAAAGTTTTAATAAATTTTATATCAAAAGTAATAGAAAGTTAATAATGTTTTGTAGAAGTTTATATAAAGTTTATTTCAAAGTTTAGGTAAAGTTATATGTAAAGTTTATATAAAGTTTATATAAAGTTTATATAAGGTTCATATAACGTTTATATAAAGTTTATATAAAGTTTATATAAAGTTTATATAAAGTTTACAAAAAGTTTATGTAAAGTTTATGTAAATTTACATAAAAGTTTAAAAAACTTATTGTAAAAATTTATGAAAAGACTCTAAAGGAATGGAAAGATTATTGGGAGATGAAATGAAGTTAACGTGAAGTTGAAATATAAAGTTTACTGTAAAAGTTTATATAGTTTAATGTAAAGTTATATAAGTTTATGTAAATTTATATAAAGTTTATAGTAAAGTTTATATAAAGTTTATGTAAAGTTTATATAAAGTTTATGTAAAGTTTATATAAAGTTTATGTAAAGTTTATATAAAGTTTATATAAAGTTTATGTAAAGTTTTATAAGTTTATATAAAGTTTTTATGTAAAGTTATGTAAAGTTTACATAAAGTTTATATAAAAATTATTTAAAGTTTATGTAAAGTTTATATAAAGTTTATATTATTTAAAGTTTATGTAAAGTTTATATAAAGTTTAATGTAAAGTTCTTTAAAGTTTATATAAAGTTTTATGTTAGTTTATTAAAGTTTCACTCAGTTTATATATAAGTTTATATAAAGTTAGATAAGGTTTATATAAAGTTTATATAAGTTATTAAAGTTTATATAAAGTTTTATATAAAGTTTATAAAGTTTATGTAAGTTTATGTAAAGTTTATGTAAGTTTATTATATAGTTTTGGTAAAGTTTAGGTAGTTTATGTAAAGTTTTGTATTAGTTTATGTAAAGTTTTATATAAAGTTTATATAAAGTTTATATAAAGTTTACATAAAGTTTATATAAAGTTTATAAAAAAGTTTATGTAAAGTTTATATAAAGTTTATGTAAAGTTTATGTAAAGTTTATTTAAAGTTTATATTAAAGTTGTAAGTTTGTATCTAAAAGTTTATGTAAATGTTTTATATAAAGTTTATGTAAAGTTTATATAATAATAGCAATAAAGTTATATAAGTTATATAAAGTTTATATAAATTTTATGTAAAGTTTATTTTAGTTTATATAAATAAAGTTTATATAAGTTTATTTAAAGTTTATGTAAAGTTTAATAAAAGGTTTATTTATATAAAGTTTTTATGTAAAGTTTATATAAAGTTTATGTAAAGTTTATTTAAAGTTTATGTAAAGTTTATGTAAAGTTTATGTAAAGTTTATATAAAGTTTATATAAAGTTTATATAAAGTTTATATAAAGTTTATATAAAGTTTATATAAAGTTTATATAAAGTTTATATAAAGTTTATATAAAAGTTTATGTAAAATTATATAAGTTTATGTAAAGTTTATGTAAAAGTTTATTAAGTTATATAAGTTTATGTAAAGTTTATGTAAAGTTTATGTAAAGTTTATTTAATTAAAGTTTATATAAAGTTTATATAAAGTTTATATAAAGTTTATGTAAAGTATATGTAAAGTTTATGTAAAGTTTATATAATATATTAAAAGTTTTATATAAAGTTTATGTAAAGTTTATTTAAGTTTATGTAAAGTTTATATAAAGTTTATATAAAGTTTATGTAAAGTTTATATAAAGTTTATGTAAAGTTTATATAAAGTTTATATAAAGTTTATGTAAAGTTTATATAAAGTTTATGTTAAGTTTATTATAAAAGTTTATATAAAAGTTATTAAAAGTTTATGTAAAGTTTTTGTTCAAGTTTATGTAAAGTTTTATATAAAAAGTTTATATAAGTTTATATATAAAGTATAAAGTTTATTTAAAGTTTTTATAAGTTTATATAAAGTTATTGTAAAGTTTATGTAAAGTTTTATGTAAATTTGTAAAGTTTATCTATAAGTTTATATAAAGTTTAATAAAGTTTATATAAAGTTTATATAAAGTTTATATAAAGTTTATTTTAAAGTTTATATAAAGTTTATATAAAGTTTATGTAAAGTTATGTAAAGTTTGTAAATAAAGTTGCTGGAGTGTGTATGTGAAAATTGCCAATAAAATTTATGTAAGTTTATATAAGGTTTATATAAAGTTTATATAAAGTTTATATAAAGTTTATATAAAGTTTACATAAAGTTTATATAAAGTTTATGTAAAGTTTATGTAAAGTTTATGTAAAGTTTATGTAAAGTTTATGTAAAGTTTATGTAAAGTTTATATAAAGTTTGTAGAGTTTATGTTAGTTTATGTAAAGTTTATATACAGTTTATGTAAGTTTATATAAGGTTTAATAAAGTTTATATAAGTCTTTATAAAGTTCTATACTTAAAGTTTACATAAAAGTTCTATGTAAAGTTTATGTGAGTTTAGTAAAGTTATTAAAGTTTATGTAAAGTTTATATAAAGTTTATATAAAGTTAAATAAAGTTTATGTAAAGTTCATATATAGTTTATTTAAAGTTTATGTAAAGTTTATATAAAGTTTATATAAAGTTTATGTAAAGTTTATATAAAGTTTATATAAAGTTTATATAAAGTTTATATAAAGTTTATATAAAGTTTATGTAAAGTTTATGTAAAGTTTATATAAAGTTTATATAAAGTTTATATAAAGTTTATATAAAGTTTATATAAAGTTTATATAAAATTTAAATACAATATTTACGTAAAGTTTTTGTCAGCCTAGATAGAGTCTACAAAAAAATATGGATATATATAGTAAAGTTTATATAAAGTTTATGTAGTTTATGTAAAGTTATGTTAAGTTTATTATTTAAAGTTTATGTAAGTTTATATGTAAAGTTTATGTAAGTTTATGTTAAGTTTTATAAAGTTTTATATAGTTGTAATAATGTTTATATAACAGTGTATATAAGTTTATATAAGTTTATTTAAGTTTATATACAGTTTAAATAACAATTTTATGTAGTTTATGTAGTTATATAAAGTTTATATAAGTTTATTAAAGTGTTTATATAAAGTTTTATGCAAGTTTATAATAACAGGTTTATGTAACGTTTTATATAAAGTTATTAAAGTTATGTAAAGTTATATAAAGTTTATGTAAAGTTTATGCAAAGTTTATGTAAAGTTTATATAAAGTTTGTTAAGTTTATGTAAAGTTTATGTTAAGTTTATGTAAAGTTTATATAAAGTTTATATAAAGTTTATATAAAGTTTATATAAAGTTTATATAAAGGTTTAATATAAGT
>JABUQX010137599.1:0-20509 GCA_015478945.1 Trachelipus rathkii | reverse complement strand
TAACATACCATTAGAAATATAATCCAATAACGAAAATATTATATATATTAAAAATATTAGAATATCGAAACCAAAATAGTTATAGATAGAAAAATAAATAAATATTAATTATTAAAATATTTCATTTATTAAATTTACAGAGCAAAGCTAAACGTACCTGATTATTATATCCCTCAGATTTACGAAAGCATCACTACTTAGCAAACCAAAAGATATAATAGACAAGCACAAAAAAAAAAAGCCTATCTGAATTTTAATACAAATATGAAACAGCTGATCGTTTGTTAACATGCAAATTTCTAAATATTAAATATTGACCAGAACGTAAATATTATAATAAATATTTAACCTCTATTTAAATAAATATTGTAATGAAACTTTAGTAAGAATTTAATATATAAAATATTAAGAACATAAAAATTAAACGTACACTTACTTCTTCATAAACGTGTTGGATATAGACACCTGTTAAAAATTACCTTCAAAAAACTCGACTCTTTACATAAAAACATTGACCATATATATATATAGTATATATATATATATATATAGCAGTATATATATATATATATATATATATATATATGGTTGAGCAGCATATTTATAGTATATATATATATATATATATATATATATAAGAACATTGACCATAAATATTACCTTTACACATATTATAAAATTAGAAAATATGCAAAACGATTTTACACAAAAGATAAACCATTTAAATACGCTTTAATACCTTTTTGTATTACGCAAAATATTAAAAATACCAAAACGATAAATATATAAACGTGACACTGTACACACAAGCAGACGACACTGATATAACAGGACTATAAATTGCAGACGCTATCATAAAATGATTGCACATAACCAAACACAAAATACGTGTTCACTCCAAAATAATCCAGAGAAAAAGTCGCTTTTCATACAAAACATTAGATTTTATATGATAATTTATACTCTTTGATACTTTTTCGACCAATCAAAACAAACCTCATTCAGAAGAACAATAAATATATACATTTTTACTACTGAACAACAGGTGTAAACTATACTACTAATTAGAAGGAAAGGAGTGGCGATTTGTCAACGTCGTTAGCAGAAAAAAAAAAAAAAACAAGACACCTTCTGAATCTCACGCTCAAGCTTCAACCTTTATATTCCTTTTCGCGCTCCACACCTTTTATCCAATTGATCCTAAAAATAAATTAATGTCTAAATATCTTTTCACTCAAAATTATTACTATTATTACTAATCTATATATATATATATATATATATATAGCAGCAGGTATAGTTATATATATAGTATATATATATATATATATAAGGTTATATATATATATATATATAGCAGCAGTTATATATATATATATATATATATATATATATATAAGTATTGAAAATATAAAAGAATATTGGGCATATTCCTTCTATATTTTTACCCTAAAAACTACGTCCTATTATATAATAATAACCAAAGTCTTCATTGCATTTCTTCTCAGTGAAGCTAAAAGGAAATACCATGAAATCGTTTCCACTATTATTATTTACTTTAATTAAAAATAGAGACTTTATATATATATATATATATATATATATATATATATATATATATATATATATATATATATATATATATATATATATATATATATATATATATATATACTGATGGGACGGACTTTCTGAATGGATCATGCTCTGAGGGAGGGTGAAACATCATTGGGAAAATGAATTCTATGCAAGAGTTCTAATGAGCATGTTCCAGACAAGTTACAATAGCATATATATATATAGTATATATATATATGTTAGTAAATATATATATATATATATATATATATATATATATATATATATATATATATATATATATATATATATATATATATATATATATATATATATCAGTGATGGAAGAACTGAACTGAATCATTCCACAATATTATACACGGATTCGAACTGAAGGTGCTGAATTGATTCGAACATTTTTACATACACGGTCGGAGCTCGATTTCGAATCCGAGTCTATTTCTTGTTTCTACAGGATGTCAAAAACAAAAACGAAAATTTTAAAAATAAAATTGCATCATTATTTAGGAGCCAATCACAGAAGTGCTCTAAGAGCAAAGAAAATGCATATTTATTATTATTGACCAATCAACGAAAATAGAAAGCTAATAACCTTCATCCCCAAAATACCTATTCCTTCTTAAACCATCAAAACCCATACACATTCACTATCATCTCTTCATTACTGTTGATATACAGATTTTCGAAATGTTCTTTCCACACTCCCCTCTCATCCGTTTCATCGTTACTATAAATATATATATATATATAGTTATATATATATATATATATATATATATATATATATATATATATATATATATATTATATATATATATATATATATATATATATATATATATATAACGAATGAAAAGATTGGCCTACGATCTGAGCGTCAGCTACACAACCTCTTTTAACGATTTCTTAGTTAAATTTTAGCAAATTTTTTTGTTAATTTAATTTTTTTTCTTTTATAGCGAGAGGGGAGAGATAAAACAAATTTGGCATAAGCTTATACATTTTTGGGGATACAAAAACTTTAAAAATTTTTTCTTAAAATGATAAAAGATATAAATAAACGGTAAATCTGATCAATTATGATAACGGTTTTTGAATTTGTTCAAGATTTATCAAATCAAGAAATGTTAGGTATCGATCCATACAGGTAAGGGCTACGTTAGCGGCAACGTCAATTCATACAAGTTATATGTAGGTTCACGGAAAGGTCGATCGAGACAGGCGTTAGCAGTAATTGCTCGCAGTAAAGCTAGTTTAGGTTAGGTTAAGTTTTATTAGTTCCGTTAGAAGAACCATAACGAACCCAAGAAAGTTTAACCTAACCCTACCTAGCTCTACTACCAGCAACTATGTTAAGTTTTGTTGGGTTCGCTAGGATTCCTCTAACGAAACGAAGAAAAAACTCAACTTATCTAAACTAACTTTACTGCCAGCACCTACTGCTAACGACTGCGGCGGGCTGTCTCGATCGACGGTGCCGTGAACCTACTCCTAACCTGTATGAATTGATGTTGCCGTTAACGTAGACCTAGCCTGTATAGATCGATTTTGCCATAAACCTAGACCTAACATGGATTGATTTTTCTGATAAATCTTGAACAAATTCAAAAACCATTATCATATATGTCTGATCGGTGCTTAAAACTTTGATACCTACTTTTTTTTAGTTTTAAAAAAAAATATTTTTAACATTTTTAAAATTTATTAAAGTATATATATATATATATATATATATATATATATATATATATATAAAAATATAATATTATATCATATATTATATATATAATATATATTATATATATATATATATATGTATAATATAGATTATATAATATTATATATTTATATATTATATATATATATATATATATATATATATATATATAATATATATATATATATATATATATATAAATATAATATATAGTATATATATTTATATTATAATATATATTATTATATATATATATATATAGATATATTATATATATATTATATATATATATATATTATATATACTATATATATAGATATATATGGGTTAAACTCGCTTTAACTCTCCTGATTAATTATTAATGATGAATAAATAAGAAATATTATGAAGAATAACAATTTCTATGTAGTGGCTTTATTTTATCAGTGAATTGATATTTGACAAGATATGGTTTCAATTTAATAAATGGGCAGACTCTTTAGGCACAATAAGTCGTTACAAATTACTTTAACACTTGTAATTAATAACAATAATATTATTGGCACTGACCTACTCTAACACGACTTCATTGCTCGAAGTCCTAGCTAACAATCCTTGAGCGTGGCTTGCTTCAGGGCCTCATTTCGCCTTCAGCCAATCACAGCTCTCTTCTTGGCATCTTCTCCCTGTTGCTGGGAGAAGAGCCAAGATATTATGGGGTTACAATAAGAGTAGGAGGAGGTGCAGCTATGTATTTAAAGGGGTATGCAGGAGACTGGCAAAAAAGCCTCTTACAGATTTGCATCCCTTCTCTGACATGCGTGCATATGTCTTACAAAGCTCCTTACTTTAACTTCAGCCCATATATCTTGGTGATCTCGGTTGTAAGAAGAAATAACTGTCTCAAGAGTCAAGACCACAGGTGAAGCCTGGGGTGTTGTTTTCACAGGTATTTCTCCTCACCCTCCTTCTGATTGGTACATGAATGCATAGGAAAGGGGAAAGAAGAATAGTTGAATATACTACTTGAAAAAGGAGAAAGAACTATAAATATGGATAAATAACACTTTTAACAAATGATTTTGCACGCGTACTAATTACCACACCATCGTCTTTGACTTATTTTTCTCAAGAGATATTCACTTTTGTCCCCCACTTGCTTCCTCTATTTCATTCATTTCCGAGTTTTTCTTTCGGTCGGGAGGCTCGGGACTGGCTGGTAGAAGATTTTAACATTTCTCAAGCTTTCAACTACTACTTTGTCACCCTTTATTATATGAGCATTACTGTTTGTGATCTTGACAACCCTATAGGAGCCGTGGTACTTGGCGGATAGCTTTCCGACATTATATTGTTGACTTTTTACTAATAGAAATTTTGCTTCTTTCAAGTTCTTTGGGAGAAGACGTTCCGATTGCGCAGATTTGTTCTTTGAGCTAAGGGTTTGGCCATCAATTCAGTTATTCTTTTCAATGAGGAGTCGTATGATTTTGGGCCGCCTGGGACAGAAGTGCTTACTAGGCCATTAGGAATGTTTATATTCTGACCATATAATAATTTACTGGGACTGATGCCACTCTCTGAGATGGGTGCTAAGCGGAGAGCGAATAAGACGAAGGGTAAGACGTCCAACCCATTTCTTGTGTTTCCATGGCTGATTCGGCTAACATGGCTCTAATGCTGTTAATTAATCATCTTATTGACCAATCTCTACATTTCCCGCTTCGCAACTGGGTACATTGCTTGTCGGATAATTCACATCATGACTCATGGTGGTAGGGAGTATCCCCTAATAGCTTGCACACGCTCCCAAATAAGTGTGAAGTTCGCTCGTTATCTGAGACGAGGCGGCTGGGAATTCCAAAGTGCGGAATTACTGGCTGGGTTTTTATCAATGAGTTTTCAACCATTGTTCTCCCTTTAGCTGATAGTTCCTTAAGCGGAAAAGCCCACACATTTACGTGTGCTCCAGAGTATCGGTCGATGAAGCGACTGAATCATGATATTCATGTAGCCAACGCATGAAGGTAACTTATAGGTACATCCATATGAAACGACTTTCAAACTTCTCACGGAAACTTCTTTGTACTTTCGTTAAATAGGGATTTGCCCTCCCACGTCCGACCTTTAAATCTACACTTGTCTCTTAACTTTTTGATGCATATAAAAACTCTTTAAACACAAAATCAGCCTTCAACACAGTAAGGCAGCGTGAGATACCCAGGTGCCCCTGCAGGTGCGTCATACGGATGAGATAAAAAAAAAAGAAGACGTCGAGTATTGTTGCCATTTAATTTAAAGAGATATCGACATATAAATGAAAACGGTTACTTTTCAAACCAAAACTCTTTTTTAATAATTAAAAGCTCTCAAAATCGCTGACAAAATAACAAATTCCATCAAATCACTTTTCTGATCTCACTTATTTCGGTATAATTATTCTTTTCTGAATCGCTTTATTAGCTCTAGGTGGGCGTCAATTAATATTTTTGGATTAAATTATTTAGTAAAAAATGTAGAGTATCAATTAATTCATCTACCTTTCCATCATTATTTTATCATTAATTACTCAAATTTACATTGCTCGTATGTCAAGTCATTCATCTAGTTTAATTCCTTCCTTTTTAAAATCATTATTTTTCCACGGGTGTATTCGAAGAATGCCTGGTTGTAATTTTGGTTATGCTTAAATCCTCTACATTTTGCTTGATGGAATTTTGACCGTGACGCACGCGCTTATTCTTGTATGTTTGCGCATAACCTTTTTTAGGCTGGTGAAGGGTATTTCGTTAGTGGAATGCGTATAAAGGTCTGCATATTTCACCTTCTGTTTATCGTTTTGTTGGTGTGGCCTGATTGGCCAGTTCGCGCGCTGACCAATCATAGGCTCCGGAGGGAGGAGGCGTGTTGGAAGCTCCGCATCTGCTTCAATATTGCAGTCGGACCGTCAAATTGCAAAACGTTTGCGAGCTTCATTAACAATTTTATTTTGTTCTTAAATACACATATAGAGGATTTGTCTTTTTTGTGATCAACTCCCAAGAGACTTTGTAAGCAGATAAGAGGTTTAAACTCCTTATTTCACGCAGATTATAGTTTTTGCAATCATTGCATCTTTTGTATTTTTGCAGCAGTTCCCTTGATTGTGTTGCAATGGTTATAAGCTACCCAGCGAGTAGATACCCGTACTTCCTCAAAAGTTTAGTTAAAACTACTAACAATCGGTTCGCATAATCATATTTTTGTTCTGTTGGCGATAATATCGTGCTGTAAAAAGCAATAGGTTTATCTCCTTCGTCAGTAGTGGATAAAATTACTGCTGCAGCAGCTACGTCTGTTGAGTGTATAATAATTTTGAAAGGGCTTGAGGGACTTGGGTAGGCCAGAGCATTAGCGTTTCTTATAGCTTTTTTACTATCTTCAAAAGCTTTATCTGCTGCGGGGTTCCAGTTGAGTAGGCGATTACTATATGGCTTTCCCTTTAAAAAGAGGTTGAGGGGGGCTGTAATATCTGAAAAGCAAACTACAGAAGAGCGATAGAAACCTATCTTTCCAAGTTAACTCCTTAATTCTTTGACAGTTTTAGGTTTTGAAGTATCTAATATTTCACTAATCTTTTCATGATTTGGTCTGATTCCGTTTTCATCGATTGTATAGCCCAGATAATCGATTTCTCTTGCAGCTATTTGACTCTTGTTGGGATTAACACTGATGTTCAAATATTGCAACCTCTTCAGTACTTTTTCAAGGAGGACTTTGTGTTCTTCCTCAGTTTGGGAGTGGATGAGGATATCATCCATATAAGTACACGTGTTTGGAAGGCCATGCATTAGAATATCGATAAAAGCCTGGAACACAAATGGGGATGAGACGAACTCCATTGGGAGGCATCGATAACTGTATGTGCCGATATTTGAGGTGATGGTGAAGTATTTTTCAGAGTCTGGATGGAGTGGAATCCCATAAAACGATCTTACTGTAAAGTTTACTTCCTTACAAGGTAAACATGGCGTCTTGAAGGTGGGGGAGGCCATAAGTTTCGATTTCAGCTCTCTTGTTTAGCTCTCTGAAGTCTGAGATGATTCTGACGCGCCCTTGGCTCTTTTCAAGGACACTTACAGGGAACGATCATGGTGAGTAGGTTCTTCTTAACACGCCTGTAGCTAAAATATTATCAAATTCTGCTCTGGTTCGTGAATATAGTTTGTGGGGGATCCGTCGGGGTTTAAGAGATGCCACTCTCTCCCTTGATATTCACTTTATAAGGGTAGGTGTTGGCCAGCACTATTAATACTTTTCAGTATAAAGCGGTCTCTTCATCGTAGTTACAAAAGACCGTCCTCACCTATCAAAGCTGTGCTCATTCTCGTTATCTTTATTTTATACTTTTCAAAAATTTCATCCCAAGTTTGCACATTTCGTTTTCAATTTTATTGGTGAAATTCGGTAAAATTTGGTTTTCAAAAAAAATTTTTATATTTCAATAAAAAAAAATGCATTAAAAAGGGGGCTTACAAGAACGTGTCATAAAGGTAGGCAGGAGGAGTAAAGATAGGTAGATGAATTTCCCATGCGCATTACTTAACATTAAAGCTTTAAAACTTTTATTTAATTTCAAAGTTTTATTGGATCACAATGTATAATTAACTCTCATTTCAATTTTTATGCCATATTGAAATTTCTTTTAAAAATGTGATAAACCTAATATGTTCATGTCAATTATTGCAATATAAAAAGTGTCTAAATTTTTCCAACGAATGGTATTTCATTTAAATGTGTTTTAAAATATCCTTAGGTATTAGTATTATTCGCGGCAAGCATATAGCCGAAGGAGGGTTCGATTGCAAGACGCTCCCCCGCCAGGACTATATTCTGGCTGGATCCGCTATCAAGCTCAGATAATTTACCTTACTTTTATAGTGTCATAAACCTGTGAAGAGGCCAAGTGCGTCGATTTACAAAACCATTCTCGTTCACCACAACATCGGTTGTAACATTCTTACTGTCGCCACAGCGGTCGTTAACAGCGCTTTTGATGGGGTTGAACAAGATATTTGTTTATCCTCTCCCCTCTCCCTTACCTGGTCCATAACACCCAGGCATTTGGTAATTTAATGTAAAGAAATTATACCCTTCATGCAACGGGTTTTAGCTATTAGGTAATAATTTATGTTATTATTTTATTCTCTTAACCATAACATTTTTACAGATCTGTGATCATTCTAAGATATTATATTTTTTATTTAATGGGATAACTTTTTCTATTTTGATAACTAAGATCTTTGGAATAATCTTAAGTTTATTTGAATAAGAAGCATGCGATTCTTTGACATTTAAAGAGAATGATTGGTGTGAATAACACAATTTATTTATGGTATACATTCCAATAACAATCATTTTAAATTAATAACATGTGTTTTACATTTTCGTACCAATTATTTCAACAGGTACTTTGTTCTTCCAACGTCTTGAGGATTTTTGTCGTATGTTATTTATTATTGTTATTTCAATTATTATTATTATTCAGGGTTGGGGATTTTTTGGATCTGTTTTTAGAAAAAAATCAAATTGTTGATTTTTCGTTGATTTCTATTGAAACTTTTTTTTTTTTAGGTTTTTGCCTTTGTACCTATTTTATTGGGATTTTAAATTATTCTCACCTCAGCTAGTTTCGTAAACGTAAACAGGCTACATTTCATAAAGGATATTAGTTCCTATCTAATCTATAATATAGTTGCTGATTCTATCCATTAGTATTACTAATACTATAATACTCATATATATATATATATATTATACCTACTATATATCGATATAATTATATTTACGTTATTTATATTATATATATTTTTATTTCTGTAAAAAGTGCACAAACTTCACTGCGGCACTAGTCAGACCCTAAACCACAGGAGCGGGATCGCTCTAGCACTTATTTATCTTATATTAAAATTCGTATAGACTTCCTATCTTTCCATAGCTGAAACTAATTATAATTCATACTACTAGAATTATACTTACTAGACTATACCTATCTATATATTATACTATATATGTCATACTTATCTATTACTTTATGTATCTAGGCTATCGCTATTAGCTATACTACTATTAGTATATTATTAGCGCAATATCATAGCTAGGTCACTTATTACTACTAACTTATATAGAGTATACTAGTACTACCTAATTCAGTAATATTACGTACTACCCTCTATCACGTCCACTTACCTATTATATACCGTATAGTTAGCTGTAAATATTTCGCCACCTGAATACTCATATATTTATAATTTGATATATACTATATTATAATATATATATATATAAAGAACAGTAAGAAGACGCAGAATCCAATCTAGATTGTTGTCCCATCAACCCATAAAAATTAAGAATTAGAATTCATTTTAATAATAAATTATGTAATAATGGAATAGTAATTATTAATTAAGTGAGCCCGCCGTCTGGTTCCTACCTTAAACTGTCCCAGTCAACCAATACAATAATTAATAATTAAGATAATATATTAAAAGCCGCATCTTGGCGCCATCATAGAACGTCCCAACCATAACTTTCCATTATAATTAATCAATGGAAGGTAATAATAATTCAGAAGCCCCTACGGGCCATCTTAGAACAGTCCATGTCAACCCATAACGTTGATATGCTTAATAAATACAGATATACATACTTAATACAGAAAGACCTTTCTAGACTGTTTTCCCAACATGAATAATTTAATTAAAAGATAATAATTTGAAGAGAACCTGCATGAACCCCTCTCTAGAATGTCCCAGTCACACCATGAATAAAATAAGGAATAAATACCAGAAGCCAAGATGGTCTTTTTCTAGACTTCCCAGGCAATCAATCCAAAAATACATAATTAGAATCTCGCATTGCCCCTCTAGAACGTGTCCCAGTCAATCCCATATATAAATAGAATAAGAATAATACTTACAGAATGCAGCCATGGACTGTCTAGACGTCCTAATCACACCTAATAATTATTAATAATTAATAACTTGATTAGATATTAAGAAGCCACATATATATCCCTCTAGAATGTCCCAGTCAATTAATAACCTAGAATAAGAAGAATGACATTACTACAGCCAGTGGCGGCTCTTCTGAACGAACTCTCCATTTCAACCAATTAAAAATTAATAATTCGAATAAGCTGCATTGTCCCCTAGACTATTGTACATACGCAGGTGTCTATGACTCTCCTATGAGAGAGAAAATGAAAATTATGTATATGTGCTTGGATGAACTGATTGAACATATGTATATAATTTTATTAAACTCAATTGTATGAAGATATATACTAGAACTTTAGATATTCACACAACATTCTGTGCTTGGTCGATGGCATGACGAATTCACTATCACTTTTGGAAAGATAGATGTGTCTCTATGTCGATTCTCTACAAGAGATAATTAATAAATAATATTTATTAGAGTCCAGATGGATCTTAATTTTTCTATAAAGCTACTAGAGTGCCACATGTCACATGTTTGGAAGCTTCTTCTAGTGCAACCGCTATAAACATAAAATATTAAATATATAGAGAGTTATAGAAAATATCATCGTAATTATTAACTATTTAATTATAGATGTTAGACTTTTTCATGCAGGATTCCGAAAAAATGATTTCTACAATTTTCCGTGTCAGATCATGAGGCCCATTGGAGGCTTCGAGTTATATGATAGTTCTTTAACATATGACCTTTCTATCTCATATATAAGATTTATGAGACTGGGCGATATCATTCTAAATAGCACTGGGCGCACAATGCGACTTATTTAGCGAATTTGAGTATTTACGTTATAACAATAGAATTTAATATTAATTGATTATTTGAGACTTTGTGGACCTTAAGGACATGTAGAGTTAGAGACTCCAGATGAGACTTTTTAACTTGTTCATAAATTAACTCAAGAATAGTCTATTCATTAATTATCAATGATGTCGTAACATGTTATCTTGATTAATAAAAAACATGTATATTTATAATTCACTCAGATTTATTAAACATTATAGAACTGCCAGTCGAGTGATTTAGACTCAGGGGTGACAGTCATTTTTCCACTTGAACTTTATTTTGCCACATTGTAGAATTTGGATAAACGTATACTTTTGGTGCCATTTAATTGTTTCTGAGTCTTCTCTCTTTCAGAAACCAGCAATTAATTCACTCACCTCGAATTGCTTTATTCCATTCTGACCCTCGATAATCGTTTCTCGTCATTCTTCTTGCTCAAATTTGATTTAATTATTTCTCCATGTGATACTACTTTTTCGGAGACCTATGGTGTCTAAATACGATACGCGCCCATGCCTAGCGCCCGTTACATTTTAAGTGTGCAAAAGTATTCCATGATTATCGTATAATATGTTAATTAAATACATATAGTGTTTATAATCTTTGACCAGTTGAATTCTGTAGCAGTCCTAAATTGCCTCGCTAATAAATTGTCAAACCTCCTCCTAAATACTAAATTATCTCATCTATTTTTTCAAACTCTGACTTTGGTAACTCTTCAATAGTGTGAATGCCTGTGAATCAACGTCTATTGCATGGGAAGATATCAGCTACTGCTAGTATATAGAGGTCCATCATAGCTTGTGAGTCTTCTCGTTTTACAAGTAATGCCTGGTGTTCACGTTCGTTAATGTGGTAGATATTTACTGCTCTGTGGCCGTTACAGACTGAAAAATATCGCTTCACGCGTACGCTGGTCCTATCCGACTTTTACGCTCCGTATCTATTCATTTATAATGCTCCTACCGTAAGATGAAGTCCAGCTCATGGTAACTAGGTTACAGTTCATAAAAATACACCACTAGTCTCCTCTCTCTCTTTTATGCCTGAATTTAGTGTCCTGCATACATTACAAATTCTTCAGGGTTGCACTCTGAAGATTACCAGCGTTTTATAGCTGAATAGTGGTGAAATATAAACTGCGCTTAAGATTCGTCTACAAGCCTGACTATTCATTTATCATTTATCATATGTGCTCACTTATATGATCAATGATAGGATATGCGATAGTCCTTACTTATACTCTCCACTGTCTCTTATCGTAAACATAATATCCCTGATTGTGTTCGATGACTTTGTTCACCAGAAGTAATCAATTAAAAGATAAAGCAAACCGATGTATACGTCCTATACTTCATAAAGAACAACCACAGATGTATCCCAGTACCGTAAGTCGTCTGGTGGAGTAAATATCCTCCCTAGTTTAAGATCCAATAGAGTCGTAAAACAACTTTCAGATCACACAAATAATAATACCATGTTTGATTGGTCATATCATTTAATATCCTCTTCATTAATTACGGACATATACTTTCACTAGGTTATCTTCATTTCCATACAGCATGCGACAACCGTAAATTGAGGTATAGGAATACTTGTTTTCGAGTTACTATTCGACCAATAAATCGGTCTATTAGATCTTGAGTTGTAGCGGTCTATGACAATTAAAGTGACGCCTTAATTCTAACCATTACTAATACGTAATATAATACCAAGCTCACTGCAAATAGAGTCCATTAGTAACATCGGAATACATGAACTTAATCTAGGCATATGTCAAATTAGGTCAATAATAATTATATTTCTGGAATCTTAACTAGTTATATATATTTCAAAACATTAATTATATAGAAAACGTACTAATATTAATGTTACTGTTCTAAAAATCTTGCAGGCGTTAGCCTAAGATATTCAGCTTCTAGTTTTGACAAATACAGTTCTCTGTATAAATCATATACGTTCTGGATGTACATCTGAATCATATGTGGATGCTTAGAGAGTGTTGATATCTCTATGGGTATAATTAAGTGTGCATTAATCTGCACACCACGATGCTTTATGCATGACATAGTAGTCATAAACATAGTAATCTCATCTGAGATCATGATCGAACTATCTTTTACAAGATATATAGCTTAGTCTGCTCTATTAAATAGAAATCATATATTCTCTATCACTAATAATGTAGTGAGACTGTTCTCTCTGGCTGAGTTTAATATTATATGCTCTATCAGTAAGAGTCAATGTTATTTAGCTTTAGTTTATTGAATTAGTAAGCCACTAATACTATTTGTTATAAGCATAAGTACTTAAGTGCACAAATATCCTGTATCTCAGAATCCCTGTAGCCTCCAATACCACAAATATATAACTCACCGCACAATAAAGGGACACAAAATATGCGCTTATTATACATCCTTTTCAACCACTACGGTATTTATATTATAGATTAAATTCAAATCACAAAGTATATAATATGTAATCATTATATATGAGAGTAGCGTGAGCGGTTCTCACCACTGCTTCACCTCCTAGAGATTCAACTCTCACCGCACGACTCAACTACAATAATAATTTTAAATATAGAGATCGGAATATTTAATAAACTACAAATTGAGGATGATGTGAGCTATTCCATCTTTTGTACTAGTGATCTTCGTCCCAGTGAGTCATACCATATAAACCAACATACGATATGAACTAAGAAAGATCGAGTTCAACAGAGCCCATCTTCTCTCTAATAAGCCAAACACGTTTTGCTCCCATAGTAATTCATAATATAACTCATATATCTTATATTAATTTAAAACAAGACACATAATACCTTTTATAAAGAACCTCCGCACATGAGGGAAGCCACCAATACTTAGACTGCTCCCCGAGTCAAGAACGCAAATTAATAATATAATATAATATATTAAAAATTATAATATATTAAGGGAGAGATAACCATCAATTCAATTACAATACGTAAATAATTCATACCTATATGAACAACTTAAATAAATCCATACAATAAGAATTACAATAGCTTAGATATAAACCGCATAGGTACCCTTTTAACTTCCAGCAAGAAACAATAAAAGTTGAATCAATTAAGACCTAGCATTTGGCCTCCCTTACTTAAATAATATGTCCCAGTCAACCTACCCTATTAAATTAATAATCAATAAATAAGTCAATAATTATTAAATATTACTAATGATCATGATCTTACGGACTATGAGGCTATCACTATATATATCTATAGACATAATAGCCTCTATTATTTACGCTTACTTACATAAATTTATCTCATAACATTGTAACCTATACTACCTGTAGCTGAATGTCACAACTTCTTTTTTTGTTAGCTTTATCGCGTTGCCGCCCTCTTCAGCAATAGTCCGCTCTTCTTTTTATAATAAGGTGCTATAATATGTAGACAATGATTCCCATAATACTGGTCCATAAACATCATCTACGTTATTACGCACATTATGCCAAAAAACAATAAATATATCATAGTTAAAACTTGGCTATTATTTTCAATTTTTTTAACCACATAGCCCTAGCCTCTCTGTGGTTCAAAATCCTACTATTAAGGTGAAACAATTGAAACAGCCAAGCACCTATACAGAATGTCTACTTAGACCTCGTAACTTACAGGGTTTACAAATCGCCAATACCGTTTTGTTGAAAATTGGGCAAAATAAAAAATCAATTTAAATTCCATCAACCTATATATCGAGTTCCTTATTTTACATTTTTATTCTATTGAATGATTAAAAGTCACTTAAATATACAAAAAAAAAAAAAAATAATAAAAAAAAGTATCCTAATCAAGTAAGAAAATAAGTTCAAAAAAAAGAAAAATTAAGGCATGAAAATAATCATGATTTACACTTTATCACAAAAAACGTCTAAGGAGAACATAAAATCAGTTTGAAGCCTGGCGTTTTTTTCATCTTGATTTTCGTCATTTTATTATAAATTTCACTTATACATGTAACTGAGAATCTAGTTTTGAAAATAATTGTATTCATTATAATTATTATATTATTATTATTACTTATTTTATTCATTATTTATTATTAGTCATTCATTATAATATATTATATATTTATTTCATTATTATTATTATTATTATTATTATATATTATTTTATATTATTGATTATTATTATTGTAGTAAGTAGTAGTATATAGTAGTATATATATTATTGCCACCTGAAAATTAATATGTTTTTATTGTTCTAATCAATTCCTTTTTCATTATATTAGCACGATTATTTTCAGATTTTAATTTGTAACACTTTTTATCACTTCGTTGAAGATCGTTGATAATTTTAACTTCAGGATAAAAGGAAACCCTTTTACCGTGACCTAGATTTTCCCGACTGTCGTGAGGAGGTGGTATTGTTGACAGTCGACCATCTAGTTTTCCGAATTTTGTGAGGTGGTGTGTGTGGTGGTTCTTTCACCATTATTATGAAGTAATGGGTATAATGGACATTCAACTCCTTCACAGCGATACGCTTTATATAAATAGCGTGAGTGGTAGAAACAGAGATTCTGTACGGCGTTATTGAAAGTATTTGAATAGCCATTACTATCAGCTGACCTTGGTTGTCTAGACTGGCTCTTGTCGCGTCTCAAATTACCTCTATCAGCTGCGTGTATCTGACCTTGAAGCAGCTGTTGTACATTGCTGGCCAGTTCAGCCACAGTCTTCGTAAGCTGTGCCATCTGGCGCGAAAGATGGTTGTCGCTGGGTTGGGTGGCGTCATGTGTACGCATCGGGTTTTGCTCGGTGTTCTTAGGACAAGTAGCGTCTGCTCTTCATTTCGGTCATGTGTGCGTGGTTCGCACAGCTGCACAGACCCCAAGTTTGTCTAATTTCGATGTTGCCTGTTTCTGTCTTTCGTACGACAGATTTTTAAAGAATATTCTCTGCTACTTCACCACCTATGTAAGTCGTTTCTCAGCCAGAGAGTTCACCCACTCATACTGAACGTTACAGGCATTTGTCTCAAGAGATAGAATCTACAGCGGAATTTGGTTAGTTCTAATAGATACTTTCGAAGCTCTTGTTGCCAAGGACTCCTTTTACCCGAAATATTCGCTCGGCAGCTCTTCAGGGCGCATGCCTGTTTAAAAACTTCGAATGCCTGTTTCTTAATGCTGGGAGATAGGTTCGTTCGATATCTTCCAAAAGTATACGATAAGCTTCTTGAAGGGGGTAATTTATTTATGTTGATATATCACAAATAGTTTTATATTATAATATATATATATATATATATAGACGGTATTGAGGTCCTTATACAAAGATCTAAACGAAAAACAAACTCATCCCTTTTGAGCACTATAGTACAAAACTCTCATTGATGATTCATCTTGAAACATTCAAGCTGCCATACTACAAAATTCGTCAGCGAGAACATTAATATTTCAGATTTTTGGTCGTTTCAAGCATGACTCAGTAATGACTCGATAACAGACAAATTGTTTGATGTGATACCGTCATTTCAACTACATCATTCGCATTCAGCACACTATACCTCATAGAACACACTATGCCCGTTTAGTTCCAAAATCATTTTGACCAGTGCATCAAAATAGTTTTTTCTTTTTAAAAAATGTATGTATTATAAAAATTTCTTAATTGTTATGAGTATTAAAATGTGGTCTGAGGAGAGTGTGTGGAAGGTTTTTTATCATAGTGTAATTAGTTATAAATTAGCGCTGAGGCCATATGAGATGTGACGTCGAGAGCAGAAGCATCAAAGTAATAAACCTAGGAGTGAATAATGAATTTTTTGGATGAGTTCCTATTTCAGCGTTGATGCAACACTGTCGTTCAAAAAAGTCTGAGTGCGAAATAGCGGCGATTTTCAGCAAACATTTAGGTGAAAAGCCAAGTAAACAACTCAAGGCAAGCCGGGGTATATTTTTGGAAACAGAGAGTTTCTATGCTGAATTTGATGAAGCCAAGGTAGAGCTAGACAATGGCACCTTGCTATGATTCTCTTTCTCAGAGTGGCTTATAGCTCTTATTATTGATTGTGGTGCATAATTGTGATATGTTTTTTCTGCACGAATGGTATGCTCTAGTAATATGAAAACCACTTCAATATTTCATTTGTTGTGCATCCCAAATATTCTACTTGCCCAAACATTCAAACTTTCCACTACTGATTAACATTACGCCTAGCAGATACGCAGTGCGTCTTCATTATTTTATCCACTGATTCGGTCACATTTTACATAGGTTGTACGCAGGAGAGCGTCTGATGGCTTTTCATACGCTTATTATAACATATCGCAATTTTACATTTTAGCAGTTATAATATATATATATTAGATTCTAAGAATTAAGTTTATCTACTTTAGAATAGCGTCATGTACTATTCTTATTATTTTGATGTAGAATGCGAGTCGCTTTGAATGTATCATAAAACGTTCACACAAAAGCTGCACTAGAGCGTGATGCAAATAGTGAAAATATAATTAATAAAATAACCTTGAGAAAATGTAAACTTTGGCTTGAAATCATCAAAATGCGTAGGCAAATTGAGGAAAATACGAAGGGACGGATAGTGTGAATTCGTAACTAAATTTAACCAACTATTTTAGCGCTTGGAACCTATCAAGTCTTCCGTGATTCAGATAAAAATCTCTTTAGTCACCCGACTGCGCGCCAGACACGCGAGGTCACATACTAGATCACTGCTTACTGTTGACTGTGACACTACCATGTTCAAGCTCAATTATCACGGTCTACATCAGCGTGATCAGCACATTTAATTTTATAATGAGCTGAATAAGTCTCATATTATTTCTATCGTTGTATGAAATACTATTGTTGTGTGAGAATGACACAGATGTGATTTACTCATCGTAATGAAGTATTATAAGTTATGAGAGAGATGAACAGTGGTGAAGGTGAGCGCGCTAGTAACAAGACTTCTTAAGCTTTAGCTGCTTTGCATATTCATCTCTCTCAATGTTAGGCAAATTATTCGAATTTCCTAGTTTCATAGATATTATGAAGCATAATATAAATTAACTCATAGTTTATAATGAATTAATAAATATGTTAACTGTATTTTGCATTATTAGACAATTTGAACATTAATGATAGGACCACAATTATCTATTTTTCTTTAGTGAGATATATATCAAAAAGATATAGCAAAAATATTAAATAACAATAAAAATTACTGTGGACGTCAACATAAAATAAAGTTATTTAAATCTACATAATATCTAAGTAGGCTATCACCCTTGTAAAGGAAATAAATTGGAACTTACAAAATATTGAGTCCATAAATTATAAGTACATAGTATATTTTTAGCTTAATATGACTTAAAATTTATAATAATTATAATTGTTCAAAATCTATTTGAAAGACTTAACAAACATTAATTAGATATAAAATACGAATAAAAAAACTAAAATTATTTTGCTTGTTTGTTATCAGGCTAGTTTTTTCATTGAAAAAACAAACATAGTTTTATTCGGAAAAAAAAATAACAGGCTATGTTTTTCCCCATTTCCCAACCTATTATTCAGGATACAGAGTGTTGAGTTAGCCATAGATTTTATTTTTCAGTGACATCTATTTTTATTAGGTAAATGAGGTTATAATAAGAATCAAAGAGCAGGGAGTATTGGAAGCTCAATTTAAAATATTTCTTGGTAGTAATTATGAATTTAAATAATACTACAACTCACTTATGTAAGTAAAACCCTTAGTGCAGAGCATTTATAGACTTGTATTAGTTAGGCTAGAATGTTATAATATTATAATTTAATATCTATATTAATTAATATATTAATATACATATTAATTACTAATATTATATTACGATATATATAAAATTATTTCAATATATATATATATTATTATTAATAAGTAATATATATCTAATTATATATATATTATATTAATATTATATATATACTATATTATATATAATATATAAATATACCCTTTTAAGATCAAAATAAAGTCTAGACCTGGTGTAGCAAATAAAATATATAAAATAGAGAGAAAATCAAGAAAAGGTAAAGAAATAATACACATCACAAATCGAAACACACGTACACAACCTCACACTCAGACACAGAAACTATAATGGTTCCAGTCTGGAACATAACCGTAACATATTCTACTTTTTGCGAAAGGTCTTAATATAAAGATGATATAATACCAAACTTGATTGTCCCAGTCTTATCTCACTGTTATGCATTTCGCTATATACAAGCAAAAATAATTTCATAGATAATACTTATATGTATATGTGTGAACAAGCATAAGTACATTATAAATGGGACTCCACTATCTATAATGAGGAGAGAGTTATTCGGAAAAACTATATAATATGAATACTAATATTTGCACGATATACAAACACGTATACTATAAATAGCACTAGAAGACAGCAGTCTAACAAGCGTTTTAGGTGACTTTCACATCAAAGTAGATAGATCAGATTGGAGTGCAGCATTAATAGACAACGCCCAAAAAAGTTTGAGTTATTGGAAAAAACAAATTAGCTATTACAGGTGTGCACACTGAAATTTTGAAACTTTCGAAATCACCCTAGAACTCCCCTGACGTGTTCCGCTGACCCAATTTCCCACACATTGTAGCTCTCCAACTATATGTACACCAAGCCAAGTTTCGCTTTATTTGGATGAATAAGAAGAGAATATCTAATTAATCATAATCTGACCAGTCTTGTGTTTACGACGGTGCACGCTATACGGGTGGCAGCAAATGCGACTCACTATTTTAACTCAGTGTCTATAATGTGAAATTATGTACTAAAAGAATACTTAAACTGAACCACTGGATTCAATATCAGGTCAATGATATTTCTACCAAAACGAAGATGACTATTTCCTTTGCACTATTGTTTTAGATAAATCAGCCACTTATAGACATATCCCCAAGAAGGACGTAATGCGCGAACGCCACTCCGTTGTTTATATGTTGTCCCAAAATAGTTATACACAGCCAGTGCAGAGAAAAGAGTTATCATATCAAAAAGAAAATAAATTAAAAGCGTACATTATGCGATACAGCCAAGAGAGAATCAACATCCTCTGTGATCTATCAGAATTACGTGAAATAGACAAGTTAGTGAATCTATTTTTCATATCTCGAACGCCTCTATTCTGTATGCTCTCTTATTAGCTTCCAACTTATCAACATTCTTCTCCAGTCACACAAACTATTCAAGGTCTTTAACGATTCGTTGTCCCATACTGCTCTTCAAGTGTATATACTAGATCCGAGATTGATATATTTTTTTTATTTTCAACCTTTTTATATTTCTTCCTTTCTACTTCTTTCTAGAGGGATCGTGGTTTGACTCTTTGAGGATTTCGTTCATAAAC
>JABUQX010137598.1:12500-22500 GCA_015478945.1 Trachelipus rathkii | reverse complement strand
TTTATGCACAGAATAACGCATAAAACACTACTTGAACTCTGGCCAGCTGACTCACAGGTTCGAGACTGGGTTGGAGTGAGAGAATGTGAGATATTCTTTATTAACTTAGCTTCGTCTCACTCAGACGTTAATGAGTACATTTGTGGTGTGATTTGCTACAAATGGGAATTAAGTGGTGCCGATGTTAAGGCTATATCACGTCCATGAATTATTATTAATAATACAACCTTTACCTTTTACCTTTACTTATCAATCTCGTATCTAAGAGTTACCAGATGTCGCTAGAAAGAATAAGGCGGGAGTTGTACGTGTCTGAAAATCTTAAAAAATGCAAATTTCAGAGATGTCCGCAAACTTTTCGCGGGCGTACTATATATATATATATATTGTTAAGATATATATACATATATATATATATTATATATGTTATATATATATATATACCGTAGCACGAGTAGATGAGATCATTAATCAATTATACCTAGAAATCACTCACCTCCTCGGGTACATATATTAATAGATGGAAGGTGTATAGAAAAATAGTTGATGTTATTTTCTTTATTAACATTCTTTTTATATTGTTATTTTTCACACAGAATAATAGATAATTTTTATTTTGTATAATAATCAGGAGTGGGCCACAGACCCTTTAAATATATTTTCGTGAATACTTAAATCCCCATATTATATACATTTTATTTTAGAACAGTTTGCAATGTGGGGCATGTAATATAATGCCATGTTCATTACTAGATCACTTTCACCGTTCTTTCTAATTTGTATCTTATTATTTCACAGGTGAAGCAACTTAGCGTATCAAATGACACTTAAAAGATCTTATTATAAGAACATTAATAATAATCTAACACCTTTAGTTTTATTACAAAAATAATGTATTTTGTGTGTCCGGGCGATGCCCGGGACACTTGGTAACGGCTCTGATGTCGGGGCCGAACTAACTCTTCCCTCGTTTTGGCGTCAGATATTGCCGGACAGGGAAAAGACTCTTATTGGCTGACTTAAGATTTTAAATAATATAAACAAAAAGAATAAAAACAGTTGTGTGTGTTATCTTATAAAATGTAAGTAATTTTACCGTACATAATAATACATAACGGTTGGAGCTGTGTTTCTCCTCTCATAATAATAGCTTTACAATTACAATAAAGATTATAATAGCATTATTTTATATAGTACTATACTTTAGTACATATTTGGTGATTTCCGGTTGATCAAGAATACCCAGCCTTCAATTCTAAAAAAAATACATTTTTTTTTTAAAATTTTAAAGTCGGCAAAAATATTCCGTAGAATTTATTTCATTTTTACTGATAAACTCAATTTTTTTTTTTTTTTTTTTGTGTTTAAACGCCTCGGTCTTCTGCCTATAGACCTGCACCTACCCGAATGACGTCATAGTCAGATGTCGATTTGGGACAGGAGATAACTCCTCCCCTCTCTCACATGGTATAATGAACGAAAGTTTTATTACTTTTCGTTCTACTAGATAAATTTTTATATGCTTTTATATTAATTCGAACAATATATAACAATTCGGCACCATACAACATTATAAAAATAATTTTGATCAGACATATCTTCCTAATAGCACATAAAATAAATTCGTATATAACTAATTTATAATAATTTCATTTAAATTTTTTTTTTTTTTTCGAGGAACCGAATTTCCTAAGCTAATTATCATACTTAATAAATAAAATATAATAATTTTTAAAATGTGGGAATTCCCGTCATGCATTTAAAACCCGATCGTAAAGACCTCACAAAAATGTTTTAGACTATAAATTTTCTTATTCTTAAAAAATACCAAGTTACAAATTTATTTCTTCCTCCGAGAAGGAATCTTATTATATGAATAATAACGGATCTCCTAAAAAGTCCGTCTTACAAGCGTTTCTTTGTTCTACATTTTTCGCCATTTAAAATATAAATTTTTGTTACTCTTAAAAATACAAAATTACACTTTCTTTCCTAAAAAAAAGGAAATTTTTATTATCAAGTTTCACGGAAGACCTTTTTCGGTACCCGTATTACAAGCATTTCTTAAAGTTTTATTTACAAGTTCAACCTTCTTTCCCTCCCAATTTTTTGGGGGGGTAAGAGTAACGAAGGATGGGGGATTCCCACCTCCTTACACATTGTAAACACAAGTTTATTTAAATATACACAAGATTCCTATAATTATCATAAGACACAAAAGAAGTTTATCTGATTTTCCATTATTTTATAACATCCTTCTGCCGTCGAATTATAATATATTTTCATTACTTTTTAATAACACAAAATAATTATAAGATTAAATTTTACTTACAAAAATAACTTTGTTAATAAAAAATACATTCCAAGCGATGGAGAGGAATTTCTATGTCCCTTTCGATGCGCTCTGAACAACGTTACGAGTGGCTTAGGCGTTTTAACAGACAGGCAATTTTGAGCTTTAACTCGTTTCAGATTAGAGGCGCATTTAACTTTTGGGGTATTTTGTACTTCTTCCCAATTTTATTTATATAGGCCTCGTCTTCATCGTGGAGGCTTTATTTTTCTTTCGTTGTTGTTATTGTTTTTTAGGCTCGCTGGTTCTTGAATTTCAAATTTTACCTAGAGCTTTTCACGAAGTGCTTTTTGGGGGATTTTAGTGGCGGGGAGCTCTTCTCTCTACCCCTCCCCCGTTTAATAGCAGGACGAAGCTTTCTGGTATCTGAATTCGTTAGACGATTTTTTTTTTCGTTATGAAATGCGGCGTTTCAAAGCACTATTTTTACTGATAACGACTTTTTATTTTCTTACAAAAGGAAATTTTCTTCACGTTATCACACGTTTTTAGCATTAATAATATAGACCCTCAAGACTTACTTCTTTTTAATAACTTATAAAAAAATTTCTTCACTTGAGTAATTCATATTGTCCACTTTCATCACCGCGTTATTTTATTATTATTATTATTATTATTTTTATTATTATCCTTTGACCCTTTTTATCAGACAGGTTGGTATTTTTAAGTCACGATACTGGGGGCATCACATGTAGCACGAGATGATTAGGTCTTTAATCTAGAATTAAATCCCTCACCTCCTCGGGTACATATATTAATTAAGATGGAAGGTGTATAGAAAAATAGTTGATGTTATTTTCTTTATTAACATTCTTTTTTATATTGTTGTTTGCACACAGAATAATAGATAATTTTTATTTTGTATAATAATCAGGAGTGGGCCACAGACCCTTTAAATATATTTTCGTGAATACTTAAATCCCCATATTATATACATTTTATTTTAGAACAGTTTGCAATGTGGGGCATGTAATATAATGCCATGTTCATTACTAGATCACTTTCACCGTTCTTTCTAATTTGTATCTTATTATTTCACAGGTGAAGCAACTTAGCGTATCAAATGACACTTAAAAGATCTTATTATAAGAACATTAATAATAATCTAACACCTTTAATTTTATTACAAAAATAATATTTTTTGTGCGCCCGGGCGATGCCCGGGACACTTGGTAACGGCTCTGATGTCGGGGCCGAACTAACTCTTCCCTCGTTTTGGCGTCAGATATTGCCGGACAGGGAAAAGACTCTTATTGGCTGACTTAAGATTTTAAATAATATAAACAAAAAGAATAAAAACAGTTGTGTGTGTTATCTTATAAAATGTAAGTAATTTTACCGTACATAATAATACATAACGGTTGGAGCTGTGTTTCTCCTCTCATAAGAATAGCTTTTGCCTCCAAGAGTTCTAGCTTTATTAATTACAATAAAGATTATAATAGCATTATTTTATATAGTACTATACTTAGTACATATATATATATATATTAGTTGGTTATTATTAAGTTGTTATGTTGGTTATATTATTATTGTTGTTATTATATATATTATATATATATATTATATATATATATATATATTAAGGTTATACATATATTATATTATATATATATTATTATATATGTATAGATATATATATATATATATATATATATGATATTGCTATATATATATATATATATATATATATATATATATACATATATATATTATATATATATATATATATATATATATATATATATATATATATCGTAATTTATTTACTAATTACTCCATCTGCCACTTTGTGGCCAGTTTTCCTAATGGGTACAGATGATTGTATGCACGAGTGGTTGACCTGAAATTGTGGTTGAGAGAACCCAAATACATTGGTCATCATTTTCCTATTAAATCGCTGTACTCATTAATTTAATATTCAATTTTTATTTGAAAATAGAATTTATTATATAAACTGTTTATTTGTCCGGTACCAGGCATATGCAAAAAGCCAAAGTACTCTAGACTCTATGTTGACAAACTATCACTGCCTTGATGATGCCTAACCCTTACAAATTGAGTGAGAATTTTGCACACACTGTTAATACATATTCCCCATTAGAAAATTTAAAAACAATACATAAATAAATAACATGATATACAATATTTCGAATTGGTGCTTTCTCCAGAGTTGGAGATGGTGTTTAACAATGTACCATAGGAAGGATTTCTAATTTTTGTTCTTATTCTTGAAGTTATTCAAGAAAAACAATTAAATTACAATTTATCTAAAAATTAACTTCATTTTATTATAAAGTACATCAAGTTGCATCCCTACTCCAAATTTCGTTAAATAAAATTAGCTATTAACGAATTTATTCGATCAGAAGTAATGCAATCATTTTTTATGAAAAAAGTAGTCTTTTTTTTCTTTACTCTTTGGCTATATGAGTAAAGGGTCCTTTATAATTGGACTACACTTTTGAAATTTACAACATTAGTTCCTCTACTATTAAATAGTAAAAGTCTCAAGTTTGAGACTTCTGGGTTACGTCACGGATATTAGCCAATCAGAGAAGCTTATTTTTTGATGACGTAATGGATATAGACCAATCAAAGAGGATTTTTTCTTTATATGACGTAACTGAATTGATAATTATTGCTTTTGATGGTTTACGTTTTTTTGTTTGTTGTTATTGTTTTGCCGCTGCGTTCGTTCGTATGCGCGTTCACACACACACCGACCGACCGACCAACTATCCGTGAAACTATATATATATAATTATATATATTATTATATTAGTTGAAGAAGAAGCAGCAGTATATATACTTAGCAGCAGCATATTGCTGTTATATATATATATTATATATATATATATATATATATATGTTGCTATGCTGTTATATATATATATAGTGTTGTTATTATTATATATTATATATATATATATATATATATATATATTATCAAAAAAGGAAAGAGATTAAATTTGGATGTCGATAGACAGATATATTGTTAAATTAAATACATATATTATTATTATATATACATATATAGTTATATACATATATATATATTATATTGTTAAGATATAGTTGAAGAAGAAGAATAGCTATTCTGCTGTTGTGAAATATATATACATTGCTATTAGTATATATTTTATATATTTTATACATATTATGTTATTATTATATTATTATATATATATATACCGACACAAATATATATGTATATATATATATATATATATATATATATATATATATAGGTCAGCATCCCGAAAGACACATGCATGTAACTAAAAAACTATAACAGCTACACGAAAATAAATCCGAAGGAGGGGTAAGGCCTCAAACCCTTCGGGCTGAGGCCCAAAGCCCGCTTACACCCCTTCAAGGTGATCCCCTGTGGATTCACACCCTTCAAGGGGCGCATCCCTTGGGTTTTCTCTCGGAAGGTAATGTGTGGCTTTAGATACTTTTGGTTAATGAAAACTGTTTATTCGTAAGTTAGGTACCGTTATGTTAAATATTACTATGACAATGTGAAAATAACACTGATTTGTTAGAGAAATGATGAGTTTTTGTAAGATATTACTGTGTTAACTGACGATGATGTGTTAGAAACGTGAGGTCAGGTTAAGTTTTTGTTGAGTAATGTTAGTTTGTTTGTGAATTTTTGCTATGTCTACGTTTATTCATAGGTCAAATGATGTTATACTTCGAAACGAGTGACACTTTGATGAAGATAGTGTCAATTCATAGTTCAAGATGCTGGTATCTTTGATAGATTGGTCACTTTGTTAGATTTTGTTAGATATTACGGCTTTACCTGTTGCTGATATGCGAGAAAAGTGTAGAACATATCGAGTATTGTATGCCTTGTTAAGGGATTACCTTTGATAAGTAGGGAATTTTCAGGATGTTAGCTGATTATTCATACGCGAGGTATGTTAGGTTTGCATTTGTACATTATATTCTTAGTTGCGGTTATGATATGTTAGCTTTATTGATGCTAAAACTTTGTTGGTTACATATTCGTAGGTCAGTATATAAAGAACTTATTTTTATGTTATGTTTATCCAAATGATACTCGAAATATGACTTGAATCAATAGTTCAATAGATCACAGGCGGTTGGGTGGGTAGGGGACTGCAGGGATGGGTGGCTTGATTTACTGATTTATTGATTTACTTCTTTAAAAATCAGTAAACTATTACGCTTTACTGTGATATTTTATTCAAAGAACTTATTTGATTTGACTTATTAATATGTTATTATGTCAGGATAAAATTTTATTTTTTTTGTTGTTTGGTTAAAACTTTGTTATGTTTGCAATTATTCGCTGGGGATTATGATATTTAGACGAGGTTATGATGAATTTTTGTTAAATATTACGAAGTTGATGTAAAAATTTGTTACGTTAGCATTATATTCTTTGTCAGTATGATGATTAGACAGGTTTATGCTAAATTTTTGTTAAATATTACGATGTTAATGTAAAATTAACATTGATATGTTAGAGATATGCTTGAAAAAGTGTGAATAGGTTACGTTTTGTACTAAGTGTTTGGTACTTTACTGCTGTTATTATATTCTTAGTTCTGGTTATGTTATGTTAGCTTTATTAATGTGAAAACGTTACGTTAGCATATATTCGATGGTTAGTATATAAAGAACTTATTTTTGTGTTATGTTTATCCGAAATGATACTGGAAATATGACATGAATCAATAGATCAATAGATCAAAAGATCATGGTGGGAGGGGTGGGAAAGGGTTGATTTACTGATTTACTGATTTACTGCTTTAAAATCAGTAAACTATTACAATTTACTATGATATTTTATTTAAAGAATTTATTTTTATGTTATGTTTGGATAAAACTTTGTTATGTTTACAGTTATTCGTTGGTCTGTATGATAATTAGACAAGGTTATGATAAATTCTTGTTAAATATTACTGTGTCAATGTAAAATTAACGTTAATATGTTAGAGATATGCTTGGAAAAAGTATGAATAGGTTACGTTGTGTGCAATGTCAGTTACTTTACAGGTTTTAAGTGTGGAACTTTGTTACCAGTTTATTCGCGCTTTAAGTTGTGCCAGATTTGTCGTTGTACATTATTTTCTTAGTCTATATGATGCTATTTTTAGCTTTATTAATGAAAACCTTGTTATGTTAGCATTTTATTCGATGGTTAATATATAAAAAACTCTCATTTTCGTGCTATGTTTATCCGAAATGCATACTCGAATGCGAGAATGTAAAATCAATAGTGTTGCATAAAATTAACACGATATGTTAGAGATATGTGTTTGCAAGTGTGAATAGGTTATGTGCTTTGTACAAAGGTGTTAGGTACTTTACTGTTGTTAAGTATGGAACTTTGTTAATGTTAGTAAATTATTCGTGAGTGTAAGGTGTGTTAGGTTTGTCATTGTACATTATATTTGTTCTGGTAATGCTATGTTAGCTTTATTAATGTAGAAAACGTTAATGTTGCGTTAGCATATATTCGTTGGTTAGTATATAAAGAACTTTATTTTTGTACTATGTTATTGTTGTTGGTGTTGTTGTTGTTGTCAAACGAGAATATATACTCTTTTTGAACTGATATGGTTCGTTCATGCGTTGTATTCTTGTTTACTTTCTTCTGATTGGTTGGAAGAAAGAATCTCACATTACCTTTAAGGATTGTTTATACACTCTATTTACTCAGTAGGATATTTTTGGCTGTGCTGATGATGACATCTCCCCGCATTCTACGCTTGTTGGTGATATTCTCTACGAGGAGTCGCTATCTCTCTGGCGATGTGTCATTTATATTTAATCGTAAAACGAATGGCGAGATCGCTACGTTGCTTGTATCCCAGCCAGAGGATCAAATAATAGACCTTATTCATGTTTGTGCTGCTGGATTCTCTTCAAGATTATCGACATCGCAGCAGCATGGGTAGAGGATAAGTGTGTGTTATCCGATGGATCGATGCGGAGTGAAATATCTATCAGAGGTGACAGTGTGAGAGGTTAAAATAGAATAGACGTTGTGTTCTCGTCGTGTGACGATATTAAAACCCTTGATGTACGCAACTACTGAAACCCATCGATTGTGTGACCTTCATGCGTACGTGTATAGGTTTCACAGTTCGAACATCTGAAAATATTACAAAGCATTGCTTAAAATAAAAACGAATTAACATCGCAGCATTTTAACGATGTTGACATACTTGAGGGCTTAATATACATAAAGCACATGGTGTAATCTGCGATATTTACACCGAAACATGTGGTTTCCCGTATAATACAGTATTATACAGGAGTGCGTTAATAACTATCAACATGGATGAGTTTACTTCTCTCTTGTATGAGAGAATGAGTGTTGCTGAATCAAAATATGCCGAAAAATGGGTTAGTGTTGCTGAAGGCATTTATACTTACATCCTTTCAAAGGGTGTTGAATCTTTAGAGAGATATATAGAGCTTACCCAACTTGAATCCTATGTTCTCTGATTAGATGAATTAATATATTTAAAATAAACTTATGTTTTTATGTATTTATATGTTTTTATGTATTTATATAACGCTCTTTTCAATGAAAATTATATGTTATAAAAATGAAAATCTTGTTTTACATCCCAGCGTATGTTCTGCTTTATTGACTGTAAGTTGTTAATGATAGCTGTTTATTCGTCTGGTTGTTGTGTTAAGCACGTTATGTTCATAGTTTAGCTTTCTTTCTTTTACAGAGAGTAAAAACTTTACTTTGTTTGTCTTTACCCATTAGGTATTATGCTGGTTAGGTAAGGTTATGCTAAATTTTTTGTTAAATATTACTATGTTAATGTAAAATTAACATTGTCATGTTGGAGATATATGTTTGATAAAGTGCGAATGGATTATGTTTTTGTATGCCTTGTTAGTTACTTTTACTGTTGATAAGTTTGGACCTTTGTTAATGTTAGCAGTTTATTCTTGCTTAAGATAAGATGTGTCAGGTTTGTCGTTGTATATTATATTTTTAGTTCTAGCAATGTTATGTTGGCTTTATTAATGTGAAAACTTTGTCACGTTAGCATACTTTCGCTGGTCTGTATGATAATTACACAAGGTTATGGTAAATTTTTGTTAAATATTACCATGTTAATGTAAAATTAACATTGTTATGTTAGAGACATGCTTGACAAAGTGTGAATAAGTTACGTTTTTGGATGTTATGTTAGTTACTTTACTGTTGTTAAGTGTGAAACTTTGTTAACGTTAACCATTTAATTCCTGTTTAAGATGTGTTAGTTTGTCGTTGTGGGTTATATTCATAGTTCAGATGATGCTAAGTAAGCTTTATTAATGTGAAAACTTTGTTACGTCAACATATATTGATTGATCTTTGTATAAAGAACTTGATTTTATGTTATGTTTATCCAAAATGATACTGAAATGTGACTTGAATCAATAGATCAATAGATCAATAGAGGGAGGGGAGGGTTGGATGGGTGTCTGATTTACTGATTTACTGATTTAGGGTATGTAAAACATGACAATTTTAGTAAAAATATGACCTGAATCAATAGATCAATAGATCACGACTGGACAGGAGGGTGGTTGGATGGTGGTTTGATTTACTGATTTACTGATTTACTGCTTTAGGGTATGTAAAAACGTAAA
>JABUQX010137598.1:5000-7500 GCA_015478945.1 Trachelipus rathkii | reverse complement strand
ATTGACCATTTTATTTTTTCCGTATCAAAAACCTAGTAACATTTAAAAAAAAAGGAAAAAAAGATAAAAAACATAAAACCACAAAAACAATCACAATCACAAAGCCCAAAAAGCCCAAAAAACCACTGAGCTGGGTTTTTGGTCCAACCCCGGGTTTTTCCCAACCCTGATAAAAAATTCTGTGTATGTAATATTGAATATTTTGATGCTCAAATTCACATATTTAGTCTTATTTTATTGGAAGTTCACGTTTCTCAAAAAAAAAATTTGATACTTTTAGTTGTATGTAACATTGGTTAAGTTAAAAATATCAAAGTTTACAAGTCAATAACTGAAACAAGATGGTGTCATTTTCTAAATGTATCTAAAATAGTAAAATGGCTATTTAATTTAAAAAAAAAAAGTAAATAAAAAACATGTAATTGAACACAATTCTTTAATTTGCTTATATATATATATATATATATTAATATATATATATTATATATATATATATGTATATATATTCATATATATATATATTATATTATATATCCATATATATATATAATAATATATATATATATAATAGTATTATATATATATATATCATAATATATATATATATGCTTTAAAAGCAACAAAAAAATTACTTTTTTAACACACTTGTTTTTCTTTTAATGGGTGTTAAACCATATCGGTTTATTTGATGTTTATAATCATATGGGTTTAAAAACCATTTATTTAATTACGCATAATAAAAACTTAAAATAATATATACTGAAATATATATAATATATATATATTAATAATATATACTATATATAATATTATATATATACTATATATTATATATATATATAGGTTATATATTATATATCACATATATTATCTATATTAGTTAGCGTAGATTTTCAGTTCTGTTTCTGCTGCGCTCCCCCTTTCTTAAATATCCGGAAGTGCTTATCTTGCTTCCGCCTGAGGCGGTCTTGTGACACATGTCCATAGTCGCGGTGCTGCATCGATTTCAATTTGGAATCTCTGCTAATATATTTGTCAAGACGAGCGTGAACCGCGTGGCAACTTCAGGTGTTTGTGACCCGTTGACAGAGGATTAACGCCATCGGCTAAGGTGGCTCGCTCTACTAAATTAAGTCCACAAAACATTTAGATATCAAATGGCGATTTTCACATAACACACCACACACTACAGCCACCACACCACACACACACACACACACACACACACAACACACACACACACACAACACCATCACACACCACACACACACAACACCACAACAAACACGCACACTTACACACACACGCACACGCACAGCACACACACACACATATATATACATATAATATAAAAATATATATATATATATATATATATAATATATATATATAGTATATATAATATAATATATATATATATATAAATATATATACTATATATATATATATATATATATATATATATATGCTAGATAATATTATTACTATATATATATATATATATATATTATTTTTCCACTTTTCATATTATTAGCCTTCATTTGACTTCTATTTGAAGTGGGGGACCCGAAATAATGCCGCCGCTACAGCAGCCGGTTGGTTCGGTCCCAGAAATCTTCGAGAGTGGAGCTATTGTGTCCTAAGCAGAGCGTGGTCATTCACACTCTGGCTCATCAGTCCAGCGTGTATTCTTTGTTCTTCCATGAAAATTTCAGGAGAGAGGGTGATTGTGGTTGCTGAAGGAGGTGCTAAGGTCTATATGTGTGCGTGTGTGTGTGTATATGTTTTAAAATTTGATGGAGGGGACTAAGGGTGGAAGTGAATTTAAGATTGTAAATAACATTAGTTTAGTGTACTTTTGCCATCTCTAGGGGTCCATAGTATAATTGGGCACCACATATGCCGAGATGGTCTTTTATAGAGAGTATTTTTGTTCCTGATTTGAGGTGATGATAAAGCTGTTTGTTATTGCTCTTAAATGCCCAATTTTGTCCTACTACTAATTTATTCCCTAAAGTTAGATTTTGAAATTACAGGAACATTTGTGGTCACACACGGTTTTGAAATAGTTAAGATGTATTATTTGTAGACGACAGTGAGAGTTCATTTGTGCTGCTCAAATTTGGTATATGTAAGAGTTTTTAAAGCTCCTATATTTCTGGTTACTTTGGAAATAATGTTGTTTTTGTGGGGGTAAATGTTATGTTTGTGTATTAAACGTGATTCCTAATATTGTTGTGGTTTTATTGAGTGGGGTCTGCTGCTGAAGGGTGTTACTTACAGTGAGATGTGTGTTAGAGCCTCACGTTTATTTGGTGTTAAAAGGGTGATTGGCAACTTTTGGGGGAAGGCGAACATTCTGTTTTATGTACTTAGTGTTCTAGATCAGAGACGCAAGATTGGCTATTATGGGTTTGAAATTGCGAATAGATGGTTTGGTCATCTTCATAGCTCTTGATTATTAGCATGGGGATCGTGGCTGATGGCATGTCGTGTCTAC
>JABUQX010137598.1:0-2500 GCA_015478945.1 Trachelipus rathkii | reverse complement strand
TATATATATATATATATATATGGCCAGCTGATGGGGATGGAAGCGAAGACTCGAATCCTGGCAGCAGCGAGAACTCTTCTGGTGAAGACCAAGCCCGACTTCACTTGAAAAGGAAACTACAGAGAAATAGAACGTCTTTTTCAAACGAACAAATAGACAGTCTCGAGAAAGGTTTGCTTTTATTTACAAGTTTTTTAATACTTACTTACTTACTTACTTACTTTATGAAGTTTTACATCGTTATTTTGCCAAAAATAAATGAGCCATTTTCAATCAACCGCATACAAAACTCTTTCTTTTATAAAACGTCCTTTCCAAAACAATAGAAATAGTTTTCGTTACACGAGCTTGAAGTCCGTTTGGTTTGGAATGGGCCACATTTTACCCTGGTTTACTTCCTTGTTCCATCCAACGGCAGTTTTAGTTAGAGTCAACAATCTTTACATCTTGGAGTTTAAATTTTTTATAGAGTGGCTTGTTCATTAACTGTCAGCAATAACATTTCTTTAGCCCTTTGACAGCCCTGGTGAATTTTGGTTCCGAATTTTCTATTAAAAAAAAACTGAATCTTTTTTTATTAGTTTTTCCAGGTAATTTTTAAGTGATTGCACGTCATATTTGTTGTCAAACACTGTACTTTCAGGTGTTTGACATGATTGTCACCTGTATATTATAAACCCTTCTGGTCACTATCTCATTAATGCAAAAGGCCTCAAATATGATAAAGATTATAATAGTGATAAGTCAAGTCTCTTAACAGATAATTGTTTCATTAATTAGAGAGCAAATAAGCGCGAATGCTACCATAACGTAAAGCAAGTCAAATTAAAAGTATTTATGATAGCGCTCATTTTTGTTTAGAGTTCGGAGACGATTATTGATTTTTTTTTTTTTTAAACAGTTGTCACCACCACTCACGGGCGGAGCCCCATTCAAGGAGAGGGTATTGTACGCCTCAGAAGTAGAAGTTCACCAACTAATGTAAATTACGCAGATGAGCACAGACGTGGGCTTTGAAGTGAGGGAGATTAAATTCGATGCAGGAAACACAGAAGATGGAAGAGATTCACACAACAGACCTCAAGGACACGTCCCGGCCCAAATTTATGGCAGGACACAGAAGTAAGGAGAGCGCACCACAGACTCTAGTCTATATAAAACTTTCGTTGCACAATGGAATGTCTGAATAACCCAGAAATTAACTAATAAACACAAAAACCCTCTCACGCGCAAATACAGTCCCCCTTGTGTCTTAACTCAAGACAGAAGTGAGACTATTCTCTTGTAAAGGCCGTGATTAGTACCGCCGTAGTAGATAATATACCTACTTACAGAATCACTCTGCCCCAACTGCAGCTTTGACTACGGCTACACTAACATTAAATGTTGGTAAATTTTACGGGTAGCTCGTTATTAGAATAGAGATAATAAGGCACCAACGATCGCCACAGCAAAATAAAGAGTCAAGTCTGAAAAGTTACAGGACATGTCTTTATAAAGCCCTTTGGCCTTTGACTCCGACCCTATCATAAAGCCGGTTTTGAAAGACACAGAGCACACCCCAAGATAATGATTACCTCAAAAGAGAGCCATGCCTCGAGATTAGAGGCAGTACTGCCAATGAGACAAGGCAACGATATGAGGCCCATTATCTGAAACCGATTAATAACATGGAAATTACATATTATAACAAATTTAGATTTCTTTGCTATTACACATAAAAACAATATAAATAAGCTTGGACTACGCTTATCACTACATCAAAATTGTAAGTAAATACAATGTGTTCTTCAAAGAGGATACCTCAAACACCTGCCTAAATACCTTAGGGAGGCGCCTTAAATATCTGAAACCGATCGACAGTGAATTACAATAAACAAAGTAGATCTGCGACACAATAACAAAAAAACGGCTAACATCACACTAAATAAATGACGACAAAAAACAAAAAACAAACAAACGAAAAAACAAACAGCGATGTTCAAACATCGATACCAATAAATTATACGAAAGACTCCTAAGTAATTTAGGCAAGGTGTAATCTGAGAGAATATCGCCTTTTGACCACAATTTGATTTTACTTACAATTATGATGTAAGTGATAAATCACGAGACGTCAAGACTATAATATTATATTGTATATAATGTGTAATACAAAAAAGAATCCTAAATTTGTATAATATGTATTTCATGCTTAGATCGGTATTCAGATAATAAATTTGGCCCTAGTTATTGAGGGCAGGTGTTTGAGGTATCTTTCTTTGCACAACCGTTAAAAATTTACACATTTATGTAGTGAATTAAAGCCGTAGATCAAGCTTATTATATGTTATAATGCGCCCAAAACCTCAAACGTAATAGCAAAAAGAATCTAATTTGTTATTTATAATATGTATTCATGTTAGCATCTTGTATTATATAGGTGAGGTAACATGAGAGAAAGGAAAAAGTCTCGCTTTCAGGATCTAAAATCTAGATACTTCTCCAGATTCTTTTGAGG
>JABUQX010137597.1:27500-35000 GCA_015478945.1 Trachelipus rathkii | reverse complement strand
ATTTAAAATAGAAACTATATTTTTTTTATTTCATTACTAAGTAGAAACTTTTAAAAATTCTATCTGCATAATGAGATGATTTTAATAAAAGCAGATCTTAGATACCTCTTAATTCACAATAGACTCGAAGAATTTCGTTAGTAAAGCTGAATTTCTTTTCGAAGAATTCAGAGATTGTGTACAACGAGTGTGTAAGAGTTTTCCTGTCGAGATGAGAAAAGTAAAAAGTTTTAGGAAATTTAATTAAGAAACATTTTAAGATCTGGATCGATATTGAATCTAGAAATGGTTGAGGAAATTTTGAGGATAAAGTAAAAAGTTTAGATTAAATTTTTTCTTTTTTTAATAATTTTTTGATGGTCTTGTTGTATACATTATTGATTTACGAATATTTTGAAGATAAATAGCTCAAAATCAAATGCTTGTAAATATTCAAAATAAAATAATATTCCTTAATTTTACTGGGAACGATGTACTTGGTTTTAAATATATATATAATATATAATATATTATATTAATTATTATATATAATAATATATATATATATATTATATTATTAAATATATATATAATATATATATATATATAATATATTAATATTATAATATATATTGTAATATTATAATATATATATTATAAATATAGTAATATATAATATATATATATATATATATTAAGATATATATATTTTAATAATATAATAATTTTATATAATATCAATACAGATAAGAAAATCAACAGTTTCAATGACATGAGAATATATCAAGTCATAAAAATCGAGCATATTTCAAGGAATTTAATATAAATTATATGCTTTAATTGTTGATATATGAATGTATGAAAGCTAAATATTTAAAATATAAATATATAAAATATAATATATTATTCTTAGAATAACAAGTGATCGAGAAGTCGGCGCACATCAAAATATTCGGAATCGTCATGGGATTTAATGGTCATAACGGATTAGGTCTATCGGCAACCACTAGATAGCCACCACATGTATACATGCAGATTACACAACTCGCTAATACGTCATTCCTAATTTTATTCTTACTTCGGCTTCCTCTCTATCTTACGTCGTTTTTCAAGGGTGAATACCCTCCATAGTAGTTTTAGTATAAATGAGATATGTCCCTAAAGAGTGAAAGACAACGAGATGATTTAATTTCAAATTTGACCAAGTAATTTAGAGCTTGTCGTTCATAATGCACGTGTACTAAAGTAGTGGGAATTTTCCTGGGATAAGACATATCGTTGTGTTTTGGCTGTTCACGATCCACTATAGATGGATAATCGCTCTTATAACCAGTGAAGAAGACACTGTGTTCTATGCTTTTTCTCTATTGCAAAAACATTAGTCAACAATATCATGAAGCTCGTAAATCAACACATCAGCAGTATATTTACGGCATGCGCTTCTCTGGATGCTGTGGTCTTACAGAGTGGTCAACTGAACACAGCGAGAAACATGATATGAACGAAAATTTCAACTTCTTCATCTTTATGGGCAGCTTCCATATGACAACTGGGTGAGCTGTCTCTGAGGCTGAAAAAGTTTCTCTGCCTAGGCTCTTGGTCTAACGGGCGTAACGCAGGATCACTACCTGATACTCCGCCAGTTTAGACGTCATGTCAAAAGGCTAGGTCTGCCGACTTTTTTCCTGTCAGCAACAGAACCGTTTTTCCTGGAAGGTGTGTTGGCGATTAATCTCGGTATTGTGTCGATATTATAGCACATGCTGCGCTCCCGGGATATCTTCACTAAATAGACATTTCTTTAACACGTGTTAGATTTATATGAAACGCAAGTCTAAAAGTGTTAAAAGTGAATAAACACTCGTTGCTCTTGGGAAAATAGCACCCTCACCCGTCAAAGAACTCGACGCTACTGAGACGACATGGGAGCACAGCCAATCACAATGGCGTTACGGTGTTGGCATAATCCTTGTTTTGAGTGACTACGAGCGGATGCAGATAGAGCTAATCCGATTTCCTAGGTAAATTCTACAGTAACTCGATATTTTTATCGTGGCGACTTTCAATAACGATCACTCTAGTATATAGTATATATATATATATATTTTATATATATATATATTTTTATTTTTATAGATATAAGAGGGAATAGTTTATACATACTTTGAGGAAAAAAATATTTTCAATTTTGGATATAATAAATTATATATAATATATATTATATAATAATTATATATTTAAGTATTTAATATATATGTTTTATATTTGGTAATAATAATAACTCCTTTCTAGTAGGAAAGATATATAGTTATATTTTTTATTAAATCAATTTTGATCATGAGAATAATTATCATATAGTATAAACAGGGCAGTGTTTTTATTTTACAGGCAAACTTGCCGTATTGGCTTAAGGTCGACAATTATCGCTCAAGCGATGGGAAATGTATGAAAATTATATAATTGAAATTATAGAATCACAACAGGAAACATAATAAACGCTGTATTCTAGTAGGACATTTAGTTATCTCTTGCTTGAAAACAAAGCTAGCAAGTCTTAGAAAGCTGAAGTGTTTTTAAAACTTGTTAATTCATAAGTATTTTATGAAATTACAAGGGTGGTGAAAAGTTAGAACAATCTCTTATATTTAATATATCAATATTTTTATATTATGTCACGATTCTTTCTAGTTAACTATAAATACAAGATAGAAAATATTTTGAAGGAGAAAAAGTTTCTCATTAAAATACTTTAATTTTCTTCTCGACAGCGGAGTGAAATATTTCAAGTGTTCTGTAAATGCTGTCTGTCCCATGAGTCTAATAGAAGCCCTTAAGTAGTACTGATTCGCTTACTATATATACTATATACTATTACATATTAATATATTATATACATATAGTATTTATATAATTTTGTATATATAGGTATATATAGTATAGATTATATTAATATATATGTTCATATATATAATCTATATATATATTATATATATATATATAATGTACGCTACTATTATTCTCCTTGAATATAGTATAATATTAAAAATAAAAATATATATAATAATATATATACTTTAATATATATATATTTGATATATATACGATATTAATATATATATAATAATATATATTATATAAATATATATATAATTTTTTACACGTATATATATAATATTATATATATATATATAATTTATATATATAATAATTTTAGAAAAAATATTATTATACATATTATATCTAATATTATAATATATTATTTATATATATAATTAATAAGATTATAATTAATTAATTATGCTAACTTTTATTTATTTAATACATAAATAAAATAATTTCACTTTATTATTTTTATTTATTATATTTATATATATATATAATATATTCGGATATATATAAAAGTATTAATATTATATAATATATATTATATAATATTATATATATAACATGTCGTAACACGCTCCAATGTAAATTAGAAAAGGCCTCGAACGACACTTAGCAGAATTTTTCGCTCAAAGAAATTATTATTCCCCTCTTGAGATTATTTTCTTTGGAAGAACGAAAATGTGGATATAATTCATAAATTATTTCCAGATCTTCTAGATGAAATATAAAAAGAAGAAAGAAATATTGATGTTCAGTAAAAGGTCAAGTATTTGATAAGAAAGTGTAAAATCGCCAAGTATATTATCTTTCCTCAATTGATTGTTGCTTGATTAAAGGATTCAAAGAATAATTTCTATTGTAATGATGTAATAGAGATAAAATATAAAATATCTTTCTGTTCTCCAAATAATGTTTGATATATTTAGTAAGATCTAGTGAGTTTACTAACTGGATGGATCTAAACTCCACCAATCAAGGTGTATGATCTCACAGGAAATAGAAGTTTTAAAATATAACTCAACACTCCTCATATACTCTAATTATAACCTTTCTTATGTTATGTTATGTATATTAAATTATATAGATAAATCCACATAATATATTTTACATTTTCTGAATATATTTTCTGATAAATATCTTCACAGCCAGTGTGAGTACAATGTGGTCAGGATGAATATCGATGAAAAGAATTTAAAAATTTATAATTGTGATATATAATATTGTGTTGTCAATATTGATGAAAAGAATTTATAAATTTATAAATATTGTTATAAATCATAGTGCTGTCATTTTAAGTAAAACAGGTTTAAATCTTTAAATTGCAAGATTTTTGAGGTGAGGTTTTAATGGTAAAGTTTTTAATGGTAATATGAAAACGTATAAATCGTTTATCCATTGTTATAATTAAGAGAATGTTTGATTTATAATTGAGGCCACGATCATATTAAATGAGGTTTAAATATGGAGACAAATAATTTTTTCCCCGTGTCAAAAAAGAAAGTTTGGTTAGGTTAAGTTCTTATCAAACACGTGTTAACTTTTCTTAAAATATATAATATATATATTATAAAGCTATTATTAATATATATAAGTATATTATAATTTATTATATAATAATAAATATGATATATATATAAATAATAATTATAATGTTAAAAATAGTAACTTATATATATATAATATATAAATATATAGTTAAATTAATTTAATTAAAAAATATATATTAAACTTTTATAGTTTTCGTTAATCGATTGCGACTCGATGGACATGTTACATCAAATATTTAAATATATAAATTATATAAATGAAAAATAACTAATATTAAAAAAAATTAATATCTTAATAGTTTGAAAGGTGACGAAAAATACATTAACAAAATGAATAAATAATATATAAGTAAATAAAAGTCTACACAGAAGATAGAAGAGATTTGTGATTGTGAATCCTTTGAAACACTTTAAAATCCCAGTAAGAATTTTACCAAACTCTGAGATATTCTTTGTTCCGATTCTTATACTTTATAATTTTAAACAAAAACACAATATCTTCGGATGTGATCTTGGATTTTCTTTTAAAAGCAAATGGCTTGAAGAGTATTTGAAACATTTTATAGGATGATGAACTTTCAAGGTTAAAGAGAAAAAAATTTCATGATAACAAACGAGAGAATTTTAAGTGATTGTAATATCCCTTTTTACTATTTGTAAAGATATTTGTAAGGAGGATTTTGTTGGATTTAAACATCATGTCTGGCAAAAAAAAAAAAAAAACAATGATATCTTGGGTGTAGCGTATCCTTAGAGGATTAGATACAATCAATCAAAGTGTATGATATTTTTAGGGATTAAAACATTCTTTGTACGAGTTTATAGAAATAAATGATTTTTTTTATAAAATTTAAAATTTAATACGTGTTTTAGATCTTTAATGTATTTAAAAAATTTAACCAAGACCTCTACTAGTGAAAGATATACAAAAGGTGTAAAACCATCATAAAATGTCACTAGATTCTTCTACAGTAAATAAGAAATATAATAAATTACAAATTTTGCTATAATTATTTCTTTTGCAAGAAGTTGGAAGTAATATCATCTTATAAGAAAGCTTTAATTTTCATTTAACCATACTCTCAAAATTATTATAAAATTTAGAATGTTTTAGAGTATAAAATAATTAAAAATATTCACCCCAAGATCTGTTTTTTTTTTTTTTATTAATTAAATACATCATGATAAATTTCAAGAGATGTTACTTGACCCTCCTTGAGACCCATTCTTCCCTCTCCCTAAGACATATTATAAAAATTAAAATTAAAGAGTTAAAATTAAAATTAAAAATTAAATTAAAATTAAATTTAAATTAAATTAAATTAAATTAAAATTAAAATTTATAAAATTTAAAATAAATACATAATGATTATCTTTCAATAGTTGTTGGAGACATAATTAATAATTAAAATTAAAATTAAAATTAAAATTAAAATTATTATAACAATTTTAAAAGATAAAAATTTAAAATTAAAATTAAAATTAAAATTAAAATTAAAATGATAATAGTAAATATAATAAATAAAATGATAATAATAATACATCTAAAACCTAAATTTCAATAATTGATTTCACATTTTTATTTCAAAAAGAACAAGTGTCTTAAAGTCTCATGACACTCAGCTGACGTACAGTTTCCGTCTGACAATTCCCAGATGGACATTTGGGAAAAACGAATAATTGACAAAAATTTAATCACTTTAACTTGGGTTTGATTAAATTAGGTTAGGTTACGTTAGATTAGATTAGGTTAGGTAAGGAAATAATTGTTTTTAAATGCATTTTCGACAAAAAATTCGCTCTGCCAGATGTAAATGTGCCAATTCCCCATATTATCCGTTTGCCAAATTTCCAAGTAATAATAATAATAATAATAATAATAATAATAATAATAATAATAATAATAATAATAATAATAATAATAATAATAATAATAATAATAATATAATAATATAATAATAATAATAATAATAATAATAATAATAAATGAATAATATTAAAAAATAAAAATAAAAATACATAAAGATAAAATATAATAAATCAATTAATAAATAATAGATAAATAATAATAGATAATAATAAATTCTTCTTCTAATACATAATAATAATAATACGATTCATAATAATAATAATAATCTAATAATAATAATATCATATATCGAATAATAATAATAATAAAATAATAATAATATAAAAATAATTAATATAATAATATTATTATATATTAATATAATAAATATATATAAATAATAATAATAATAATTAATAATAATAATATTAAATAATAATAATAATAAAATAAGAATAATAATAATAATAATAATAATAATAATTAAAAAATAAAATAATAATATATAAATTAATAAGATAATTAATAATATAAAATATAATAATAATTAATTATAATAAAGTAAAAAGAATAATAATAACAAAATATTAATAACTTCATAAACAGATAACTTAAAAACGCCTCAATATTTTAATAATAAATAATAGTAGCAATAATAATTATATAATTCAATGTTATAATATTTTAATATTATTCTAATAACATAATGTACATTTGAAATCTGATAATATTATTATTATGAATTTTATTTATTGTAATTAAATAATATTTATTATTATTTATTATTATTATTATTATTTTATTATTATTATTATTAATATTAATATTTATTAATTATATATTATTAATTTTATTATTATTATATTATTATTTATTATTATTATATTATAATTATTATTATTTATTATTTATTATTTATAATTATTATATTTTCTTGTTATTGTTTATATATTATTAAATCATATTGTCATTATTATCATTTTTTATTAGTAGTATATTATTATCATTATTCAATTATGATTATTAGTATTAGATTATTATCCTATTACAATTCTATTAGTACTGCTATTATTATTTAAGTATATAATTTATATATTTAATGATTTATTATTATTATTATTGTCATTATTTATATATTATTATTATTATTTTAATTTTATTAGTTATATTATTATTATTTATTATTATTATTATTATTATTATTATTATTATTATTATTATTATTATTATTATTATTAT
>JABUQX010137597.1:0-22500 GCA_015478945.1 Trachelipus rathkii | reverse complement strand
GGGAATCATCTTAGGTACACGATGAGACTGGTAATGCGGTTCTTGGACACTTTTTACTCTAAATTATCACCCGCAAAATCAGCAAACTCAGGACGTCGAGACAGGCATCTAGTGTTGTTAAATGGCACCAGCCATGTTATCATTAGCTGCCTTATAATGCAAGACCAAAAATTGAGTTAATTTCCGGTCTACTTTTATGTTATTATAATAAACTTTAGCGAGATATTGACCGTGTCCTTCCAAATTTTGTAAAAAAGTTCTACTTTTCTTCTATCATTTTTAAAAATTTTGAGAATATTTAACACACTGTTTTTTTTGCAAATCACACTAAATAGTTTAAGAACGTACAAGACAATCTTTGTATTCCAGATGCGATCGGTCTCATGAGATTTACGTATGAATTTGCGTCTATTGATAGATTCATTCGGCACTGATGACGTTTACACTGATACCTCATCGCTCAACAAGCTGCACATTATAACTAACTTTAATCTTATAGTATTTCTATCTTGCAACGATATACTGTACTTTTAATGACATATGCTTTCTGAATAGTATATTTTCACCCTCCTTTTAAACACTCACGCCAAGTAAGTACTATATATAGATTGAACTATCTTCGGTAAATTTTCAAATAGTTACTGGGTCGCTTCATAAAACTCTTTCTTCTATAATTTCAGTCCCAACAAACCAAATTCCCGCGATTTGTAGAAAATAGAGTATTAGTTGCATACAAACAATGTTTCAGCTCCTTCTTACATCACACATTGTTACAATGCTTTCTTAAACACACATTTATACAATGATTTGCTATAGCACACATTCAAGAGTGTGCGCCACGCGCTTTCTCAAGTGTGAGTTTCGGTTGCACGGTATCCTTGTTTTTCAACGTGAAGAGACGAGCACGCAGATATCATCCAGTGATTCAAATAAATGTTGGAATAACCAGGAGGAAGAAGATAACAAAAAAACAATGCACTAACTACGCTATGGCTACAACAACGTCCCATTTGTGCTAGTGTCAAGTCGAACTTAAACCAATCACTTTTATGACTTACCGTACCTCTTTAAGAGGTACTCTTTATGCGACATCGACCTCACAGCGATGGGCTAAGAGCTAACAGTGCTAGAATTACGCAAAATTAATAGAAGGGGATGAGAAAAGAAACCCATAATCACAACACATAATATATAGTACTAATCACCTGCCATAGACTCTCCACTATATATTAACATATGATAACGAATACCATGATTGCAGATACAGCCTAAATAAATATAACGCTAAATAAGGAAATAATTAGGCTTTTGCACGCTCTCAACATATTTCTCTATATTGCTTCAATGTAAAGATTAGCTCTTGAACTAGCCGAAAACATTAACCTGCTACTACTCCTTAGAAACAAGCATTGTTCTTTTGTCCACAACAGATCCTTCAAGGTGCGAGCTCGGGCTGCACTGTTTAACGAGATCCAAAGATACCACTATAGAAGCAATAATATACTGTCCACTACAAAAAGCAGCATACAATAATAGGACTATTAGATAATAGCTTTTTGAAATTTCCATCTCATTTTTCCTTGTTTTTTATGTCACCTCCTCCCGTTGCCCACTATCATTAAATCGGGTATACTTTACTTGTCTTTTCATCCTTCCAATTTCCCCCGCAACGCTCATACCGATACCATTCATTAAATAGAAACTACATCAATAATATACGTCATTTATACTTTTATCTTGAACACAGATATCTTTCATAGTTACCTTTTTCCCTCATCTCGATGCACTATGTTAATGCAAAAACTCTCTATATATGTCCTAAATGTGTATCAGTGGCTCTCCTAGCATAGGCAAGGGAATCTCAAACATCCAATAAATATACTCCGTCGTCAGAGCTGTTACTACTTTATCGAACTCTTTCTCATCATTCTTCTCACATTTTCTCCTCTTATTAGTATAATACCTCATCCCCAAAAAATACCTATTCCTTCTTTCCATCAAATCACCATCACAGTCATTATCACCTCTAATCTAACTTGCCATAATAATTATACGTTTTCAAAGTGCTCTTTATCCACACTCCTACTACACATTCCATTTACATGTATATCAATAATATAAATACACTCCCTATTCATTTTTCTAAAGGCAGTAGATGCCCCCTTAATTCAATTTATACTGAAACTCATGTTCCCGCTTCCTTCCAGAATGATGACTTGCCTAATTCCACTTGGTTAATGGATCCCCATTATTAATCCTTCTATCCAAACTGTTCATATAGATTTACTTCTTCGTTCTTTTATCGATATTTGATTTCTATATTTAAGTGATTCTCATTTTTTTCTACTCCTATATATTATAATTCTCAAGTATAATCGTTCTTTTGAATCATTTCATCTCATATTGTCATTATATTTTACTATTCAAACCACGCTATCTTTTTTACCTTGAGCCTCTTGCTCATCATCACTCTTATCATTATATCCACCACTTCACATTATTTATATACATTCTCTACTTTCCTAACTTTGAGCTAAGTTACCCACATACTTCTTTTTATGCCAACTGCAACTAAATGCTTCCTTCATTGTACTGCACAGTTATTCAGTTTCAATCATTGTTCAACATTCAATCTAATATTATATACTTACTGAGCTAGTTCTTACATACTTATCCTTATTACCTTGTTCATATATACTTTCTCACTCTACAATTGTTACCACTATTAACCTTCCGTATTCTACCTTCTCTTACTCCATCCATAGTCTATATATCACTCACGATAACAACTAATTTAAATAATAGATATGCGATATATATGATCCGAATATAGATTAAATCACTCAATTATACCTAAAAACCCCTATCCCTTGATTATATTTATATAATCATCATACCATTACATTCAATACATATATCTACCTTCATTCACCAACACAAATCAATCATATCTTACTCATACTTTCTATATAGATACCATCTCTACCATACGACCAAACTTTTTAGTATACCTTTATATGGGTACATTACTTATGAGTGTTTAAAGAAAGTATTACATTGCACATATATTTACATACCTATCTCCACCTCTACAAGGAAATCATAATTTACACCTTTCCTTAACCATTATCTCATATTACTTCACTTAGTATGCACCCCAAAAATACCACCTATGTATATATATATAATACGCATCACTATTTTATATATTGATATAATATATATAGATATATATAATAAATATATATATATATATATAATATATATATATAAATATATAAGTATTATATATATATATATAAATATATATAATATATATTAATATATATATATTATATATATATATATTATATATATATATATATATATATATTATATAATATATATAGTTATATAATATATATTTATAATAATATAATTATCTGTATATAGAGTTAACATTAATATGGTGCCCCGCGCCTGTTTTTCTCGATACGATATTAAATAATGCTAATCAATATATTAGGTCCTCGAATAGATATTCGGTCTATTGCGGCTTACCTTAGATACTAGGAGCCACTAATATCCTAATAATTCAATCACAAAAAACTATACAACAGCTAACTTGGAAAAATGAGTGACAATTACATAGACTTGAAATAGCGGATAGTCTAATTGTAGGCGGAAATGTAAAATAATAAATAAAAAAGTTGATATTATATAATAAAAAAACAAAAAAAAATACTGATTGTATATATCATAGCAGTGCTAGGTTTTAAAAAAAATACATTCGAGAGTCGCTTGTTTATTTACATAAACATACAATAACTCTAAAAATTTAAAAAATAAAAGACTCTTCTTATTAAGATTTTTCATTATCTTGCCTTTTTTATTACCCTCAAAAGCCATACACCCCATAAGGAATACTCTTTGTTAATTGATACATCTGCACACCGTAGGGCAAGGTGACTCGAGGGGGCTGATAAATATTTGCGTAGTCACTAGTATCCTCGGATACTATATGACACGAAGCTCTTGGCGCGCAAACTTCACTCGCAGTTGCCACCACATGAAAGGATTCTCTTCTGTGAGTAAGAGCTAAATTCCCCAGCACTCTCATGTCTTTGAGGGATAGAGCGCCCTTCCTATCTCTCCTCAGAGAACCTTGCCCGCTACATTTAAATTATCTATGCTCCTTGATGGTAGAGTTCTTCTTTCGGGTGTTTTTCGGCTAAGCTGCGGGCCTGTGCCTCCGGCTTCTAAACCTCCACCATCGAATGGAGTAGGAAAACGTCCCGCCCTTCAATGAGTCCCCGTCGGTCAGAGGTATGCTCCGCTAGCATTGCCGGCCGATTGAGACATTTAACCTCATATTGACTACATAAATAAAATTTAAGTGAATATCCATCTGTATCACTAAGCGATCCCCCAACCTGCATGCGTTAGGTAGTTGCGCGCCTCCCAGCCACCATGCGCTCTCATACTGTAGCTGATTATACACAGCGAAGTGGTGTGCTTATTATTTTGCTCTTTTTACCGACTTCTCTCCCTTCCGTGTAACTCTAATAATTGTTTTTTTAGCCAACTACATCAAAGCGAATGCTAATGTTCCTCCTTGATTATGCTATTTTTACGCCATCCCTAGAAGTGGTTCTATAGCTTATTTAGTTTGATTATATACCATCTGATAGTTATGCCTTCTAGTTGAGCGGATTTTTCTAGCTCGCCTAAGCCATATCCTTTATTAAGAAGACATCTTTTATATAGAGAAACTAATTATTATGATATCCTCTCAAAGGATTCAAAGACTATTTCTCATATTCTTGTTAATCTCCCTATATCAGGTAGTGATAGCTATTGTAGTGATCTTAGTCTGAAGGTATCAGAGCCATATTAACCGATAAGCTAATAGCGTGATAGTAGTCTCCTCCTCTAAGAGAAGGTGCTGATATCGTGGCTGCCATGACCCAGATTATCTATCAGTTAACTCGCAATTCCTAATGTTTGATTAATGATTATTCACGATAAATCTATGTGTAAATTAGTATATATTTATGAACGCTTTAACAAATTCTTATCATATCATCATGAACTTAATGACCATTGGAAAGAAGTTCTAAACTATCTATTTGAATACATAAGGAATATATACATCACAACTTTTTTTGCAGATGTTGCGTAAACATTATATTTTATCCAAAAATATTGCCAAATCCATTTAATATTTTTTTATATATATATAATATATTATATATTATAAAGCTAATTATATTATACTCAACTGAAGTTAACAACTTGGCTGACTCAGATTCTGGTTTTTTACTTAACAATAAAATATAAATATGATACCTGTATGTTAAATATTCGTTTCATTAACTATCTTTTTTAATAAGTTTATGTATCTGTTCTTATAACACCTCTGCATTGATGTGATCTCAAAAATTACCTCCTAAAACATAAGCATGCCATAAAAATTTCATTACTTTACAAATTTTAAATAAATGACATAATACAATGGGTATTGGAAATTAAATGTTGTTAAATTTTAAATACTTTCATACAATACTTGGCAACATAATGTTAACTAAACTATTAAATCTTCACGAAATTCGTTGAAGACATGAGACTATTGCATTCAAATATGCCGATTGACGCATGAGTGGGTGGGAGGGTTCAACTCTTTGTCTACCTGTTCACGAAAATCTACTCTAAATACGAACTGAGTAGAAGAAAAAAATCAGTGCGGAAGATTTCTTTCTATAAAGAAAACATAATCGTATTCGTTCGATTAATTATATCGATTAATCGATAGTTACTAAAAGGTAGAATGAAAGAAAAGTAAGTAAACTTAGCACGCTTCCATGAATGGTAAATCATATGCCTATTAATCAAAAATTTAATTATTATTATATATATTGATCTATATATATTATTAAATTATATTTTATAGGTACATATAATCCCTATTAGTCTATATCTATAGTTATATATATATATATTATAATTAATCTAATAAATATATTATATATATATGTATGTATATATATAATATATATAATATCATAGAATATATATATATATATATTGATATTATTATAAATATATATATAATAATTGATAAAAGCTTTGTAAATTGTTTTATTTATTTATGCTTAACAACCTAGTGATTAAAAATTTTATCTATAAATATATAATCCTCCAAACTATACAAAGTTACATTATTTTTATTTTTCTCTTATATATATATAAATAATACTATATTTTTTTCTTAAGTTTAAATTTGCATGGTAAATTTATATTATATAATAATATCTAACATTAAGCAGTTAATTATTATAACTATGTTAATAATAATAATATTACCAAACCCGTAATATTTTCCTTGCAATGTTCATATTTTTGATTAAATATAGTAAGCTTATAGTTTTTATATTGAATATATATATTAATTATACTCATATTGTATAAATAATTTAATAGGCCTATATATATTTATATAAACAATATAAAAATATAATCATATAATATATATATATATATAATATCATATGATATATATATATAATGTATATGTATATATATATATATAATATATATAAAGTATAGTATAATAGAGTTTATTATAAACATATTATGTATATTATCATACATATATATATATGTATATATATAAATAAGTATAATAAATATAGTAAATATAAAATATATGTATTAAAAAAGTATAATATAATATTATATTACTATTATATATATATATTTATATATATACCTGATATTAATATATATATATACAATATAATATATAATATAGTACATAGTATATATATGTTAAATAAAAACGTGCGAAGGGATTCTATAAAAATAAATTATATATAAATTATATTATTTTATAAAAATCCATCGTGTTATGATATATTAATATTCCTATAAGCAACACTGACAAATGTTGTTAATAGAAAATTGCCAAACTTAATCCAGATATTTTTATTTATATAAAGTACAATACATATTCGTTTATTATCTCATATATTCTCTCTATTATTATACATTCCAATAAATCAGTAAGTCGTTATGATATGAGTTATTGGTTAAGTTAAACTACAGTATATTTATACTGTGATTATAATATATATAATTAAACAATAAACTTTAATATACCAAACCTTAAACTTATTAGTAATCTCTTAAATAATTGAATTTATATGGATTAATTAATGATCGTGTTAAATGGTAATGGTATCAGATATCGATGTTTTTCTTGATAAATCTTCTAATATTATATCTCGAGATTTCAGTGTATATATAAGTAATACCATTAACTACGCTAATCTTTTAAGTTGTTTCGAACATTAAGAGTGAATCATTTGAGCTTTAGGTCATAAATATGCTAATGAATATTAATATTATTCAAAATAATGATTATAAATAATTATTCATTATATAATATACGTATATTAATTATATTGTAAAATATAAAATAGGGGTAATTTATAAAAAAATATTTAATGAAAATTAATATATAAATAATCAATTATTTGATATATATTCAAGGTACAATAATGGTTGCAACATAATATACTAATATTAGATTTATAAAATTTTATATTATAATAGTTATTAGTTAATTATATAAATATATCTTAAGAACAAATATAAATATATATAGTATTAATATAATGAGTTTAAATATATAAAGTATAAATAATTTAAATATAATATTAATAAACCAAGAAATATAATATAGTTATATAATAAGTAATTAATCAGTTATTTGATATATCCTCAATACATATATGGTATGCAAGCTATATATTATTAGATATATATATTTATAATATATATTATTAAATAATAACATCAGAAGTATAATTCATATAATTTTTGCACCTAATATTTAAAATATGTATATTTATTTTGTTATTGCCCTTTATTTTATCTATGTAGTTTTACCAAGAAATAAATCAAGTTAACTATAAGCTAATTAAACTTAAAAGAAAATAGTTATTTTTACTTCAGGTATGTAGTGCTCTTTTACACATATAATCTATAAATAATATAATGTAATAAAATATTATTATTCATACTCTATATATTATAATATATATATAATATTATTATATATATGTATAAGTCACAATAACTACAATATATTATATATATAGTGATAAGAATAATATAATAAATATATAATATATTATATATATATATATATATATAAAATAATATTATCTTTAAATATATATTAATTAATATATATATAAATATTTTGATTAATTATATAATAATAAAATATTTATACATATAATTTAATATATGATATATAATATATACTATATATATTAATATATATATATATATTATATATATATATATATATATATATATACATAGAATCTTTATTTACTAAATAGTGTAAGATATTAGATAATAGAAATTATTTTTAATAATTAATAAAACTAAATATAAATATGTATTATAAGTAAATTTACTAAGTAATGTTTTCAATCTTATTCACTTTGAGTTATTATATTAATTTTTGTTATTTATGGATTGAATTTTTAAAAATATTCAAAACATTCTATGTATTAATAATTCTAATAATGATAAATGACATAACTCTTAGCTATAAATATATATTTCATGAATTATTACTATAATCAATATACAAAAAATTAAAGGAGGTAATTTATATAATAGATTATATTATTAGCATTTACTCTCTAATAACGAGTACTTATATATATATAATACCATGAAATTATTTTGATAAACAAAAAAATATAAATATTTGATTTATAATATTATAAATATTATAATTAATTGATGAGAAGTTTTGCTACCACTGTTTTAAGCTAGTCTCTCAGTTGTAGATTAGAACCATTAATATTCATTAACACGCAAAAATCTTCATAAATATTATAAATAATATATATATATATTATATATATATATTATAATATATATATTATATAATTATAATATATATATATATAATATATTAATATATAATATATATATATATTAAATATATATATAATATATATATATATATATATGATATATAGATATATATATATATATATATATATATAGTTTATATATATATATATTATATTAAAAGTATTATCAAAACAATATTAGGCACTTCTTATATTCATTTTTAGAATCTGGATAAACTTTTACCCAGTCCTGGCAGGCCTGAAAGAATGTTGATAACCTTTTTTGTAGATTTAAAACAGTTAAATGGTTATTATTATTTTATATTTTAAGTAGAAAAACATTTCGGCTTCCACCTCAATTTTTTAATATTAAATCACATAGTTATAATATAAATTCATTTAAATATATATTAAATATAATGAAATGGATATAGATAATAAAATAAAATTTATAGGTCTCTTAGTAGAGTAAAAAAATTACAGATCATACTTCAAAAGATTTAAAACTTCCTCATTAAGACTTATTCATATTTGATCCATTCTCACAGGTTAGGCTCATTTCAGTCCCTCTATTCAATTAATGATAATTATTATTGTTAGAGATATATTACACAGGAGAAATCTATGTATTATCAATATACATATCTTATGAAGTATAATAGTATTATCCAAGGTGTAAATAATACTTACTTGTTTTACTATTGGGATTTAAACTATAAACATTCTAATTTTAGCAGAGAGTAATGAGGTGTTAAAATAAAAATTCTTTGATAATATACTTTTTAAAAAAGGGATGAGTAGCGTATATTAAATTTTATATATTATATATTATCTATAAATAATATTAATATAAAAAAATTTATTACTTGCTAAGACATAACTTTTTTTCCTTTTTTTTTTTTACGGTGTAGGGAGAATGACGGTATAATCGAATATAGTCTGTTCAACTCAAGTCGATACATCGATTTTAATTAATTATATCTGATTATTATATATAATTAGTTATTTATTCGATTATCATTAAGTATATTTATTAAGATAGTCCGTTGTTCGTGATTTTAGCCAGTTAAAGATCTGCAAAAAAATGCGCTATTTTTCGTTCTTTTTTCGTCAAACTTAGGTCAAAATCGTAAAAAAATAATGCTTGTCACCAATCGTAAAAGTGCCTGTAATTTTCTGATATATCCTCTGTAAAATTACTATGGTATTTATAAATATATCAACCTTACAGAATTAAAGATAAAAATTAATTAATATTTAATATATAATAATATTTATCAGATGAGTACGAACTCCTTATAACACTCGATGCTAATGTGCTTGTCAGATTTATGCCTCAAATTTAAGTAATTTAATAATGAAAACGATATTTTCAATGCCTTTTGAGGTTCTTATGATTTAGAGTGATCCCGCCATCCATTTCAATTACTGTTACTTCTGAATAAAAATGAAATCAAACTTAGATAAATGAATAACTAAGTAAATAATTTTATAAAAGATCAAGATTGTCCAAAATTTAAAATACAAATAAATAGTTAGTTAATAAATGCAACTACTATTACCGCTCAGAATTAACACCATATTTCTGTATAATCTCAGTTATCATACTACAAAGTTGAAATTTAATAGTGAGCGAGGCTTTCCCTGCAGCCTTGACTCTAAAAATGCTCAACGTAGAAGCCAACGAGATCATTACTTTACCAACGGGTACTGATTGACTCTGTCGCCGTGAAAGTAAAACAAATTAATTTTCTTTATATAATTGTTTTAAGAGCTGAATATATTTGTTTGAGTTTAATTTTAAGTATAATAAAAATATAACCATTTATGGCATTAATATTAAAATTATATATTAAGATATATATTATATATATAACGGCCCAATAGGGGCTCGAGCCGACGGGTTAACTATGCAGAGCACATTTCGGGACGTGTGATTCATAACCCACGATTAGAGATGGTAGCAGGTATACAGTAGTTAACACCCTCGTCTGACAAACTACTCTCGAGATTTGAAATGGCCAAAGAGCGGGGGATTACCGGAGACATCACCTCATACCACACAGCCGAAAGTGGTATAGTGCGGTAAAAATAAGTGCAGCATACACGCTCTGTACGGAGTTCCGCGAAAGGACGTCAGAAGAACACTCCTTACTCTATGTCAATCAGATGAGATCGATCATATCTCTCTTGGGTGGATACAAAGTAAAGTTGTTTATTTATATTTACTTAAAAAGGAAAAATTTAGTTTTTAAAATTGATTTAAATAGCTATCATCGCCAAAGCGTGATTATTAATGTGACTGCACTCTCCTTCTCTCTCTCTAGCTGAGTTGGAATAATTATGGCAGAGATTTAATGCGACGGTCTCTTGCCTCTCCGTCCGTTGACGAGTCGCGTATTACAAGAAGCAGAGTAACGTTATTGATCTTCCCTCGGGCCAACAGGGTGCGCTTCATCTGTTACGACTACGCGACAAGTGTGTTTATTGAGGGTTTCACTGTTTGTGAGTAGAGAGATGATGTCGCGGGTTGTAACTCTTTCTTGCCCTCTATACGATTTAATTGATTTCATTTAATTAAGCTAGGAACTCAAGAAATAGGGTATATGTGATGAAACGTCCTCTATACTCCTGGTTCTATTGTTGTTCTATCCATGATTTGTCGATAACTCGAAGAGTTTATGCCTCCTTGTCCTTCATCTGTTTCTCCATGATGAAGATAATTTAGCTAAGTTTTAACACAGAAAGTAGTTATTATTTATAAAGATTCAAATTACAACTATTAAATTTAATTATAACAAAAATATAGGTATATATTTATTATATATTATACTCAATCGCTCTATCAATATATATATATATATATATTTAATATATATAATATATATATATATTATTATATATATATATATATATTAATATATATATTATTAAATATAATTCGATAAAATCAGTCATTGTACTATTCTACAAGTTTAGTATATAACTATGACTATAGAAAAAATCCTGGACTGATGTGTATAATGAGTATAACGTCAGCTGGAGCTTTGCATATAAATTATACTTTGACGCGGTTACGGACTTACGGACTATCTAGGTACATAATATATGTAATCCAATATGTATCACTATATATATATATATATATTTAATATATATATATATATATATATAAATATATTATATTATATATATATATTAATATATATATATATACTAATATATTATACACTCTATTATACTGCCGATAAGGCCTAGACCTTATAACCTTATCATATGGATAATATCGTATCAGGTTGTCTGTATAAAAGTTTATGCGTTTAACGTATATAGATCGATTTATATATACAGGGATTAGTCCTAACCTCTCCCTCTTCATTTTCATCTAATCTCCTATCTCTCTCTCTCTCTCTATATAATTATAATTAATTATTTAATAAAATAATTATATTAATATATATTATATATATAATATATATATATGAATAATATATTAATAATATATGATAATAATTATATATATATATATATTAATATATATACTATATTATTATAATAATATTATAATTATAATATATAATTATTTTTTATTTAAATTTATTTTATTATTAAAATTTGTGTATTTCATTGATGGAGGCATTTGTTTTTTTCATCGTTTATTTTATTGCAATGATTCTTCTCATAATTATTCACCTAACTTACAAGTATGAAACTACTTGTTGTTATTGTGTTTTTAGTGATTATTTCTTACGTTTGGGTGATCAACACAGCGGATGCGATAGAAGGCTTGTGACTATGAATTCATCTCTGCAAACAGACATTGAAATAAGAAATAATAATGAATATAATACTATAATTACGATTATTGCACATAAGACAATATCTTTTAGCTAGTGTATTGAAAGCATATAATTATGCTGTCTTGGAGGCACTATATAATATCGGAAAATTCTGCAGAAAATCATCACTATCCCTCGTCAATGATTACCTTTAGTTTAGATACTAATCGCTTTAATCAGACAGAAGAACTCAAATCTCGATGTACAGAGATATTTTTTTATTCAGGCGTTAGTCTCGAATTTTTTCATATATATTATTCTATTTTATTAAAAATAATTTGCATTTTAATGTAATAAATAGTAAATTGAATATTATTAATTAAACGCTTAAATCTACGGGTTGTAATAGACTAAATTACTCGATTCATTGTATTTGTAACATGACACGGCCATGTCTCTCTCGTATATGCCTCCCAGCGTTTAAATATCCGCTCTGTCTTGCAATACAATAGCTATACGTAAAGTATTTATACATCCTATCGTCATCACTATAAACTATATTACCACATAAATATTATCATTAACCGGATTCTAGATTGCCTCTTAAAATAGGCTCACAATGATATCCCACTAATTTTATTTTATAATGAAAAGGAAAATTACGCTGACATTTGAATAATAATAAATTATCCTGAACGATTTTTTCCTATTAAAGACTGCCACATTGTTATATATTTATGCATTATTATTTGTTTATCTAGTTTAATAGCCTATTGATGTGGGATATAAATATTACTAGGTTAGTAGTGAATGCCCCTCTGTCTATATAACCGCTTATATAGTTTGTTTAATAATAATTATACAATATAGATTATCGCAATAATTGATCAATAATTAGCTACTTAATTAACTACCTATTAGTGTCATAATATAAGTAAATAATAGATACCCTTACCTTAGTATTATAGTTAGCCATTATGTGATTGATATATGCTAAATGGAATACGTGAATTTATAATAGATATGTATATTAATTCTCAATACATACATTATACTACAAACTATAAATAAATACATAAGATCAATTTGCTAGAATAGGCCTTGAATACGTTAGACTACCAGGTATACTACTATTTTATATCTACGATAATAATTAGTCTGGCTAAATAATTGAAACCATAATATATATTTAAACTAGGTCTCAATCTATTAAATAATAAGTGACCAAACTCCTTATATATAAAACGAAACACAAAAATAATATAAGTAACCATCAGAATAATAAATGAGTATTAAAAACTAGATCATAGAATGATCTTAAGAAGCTACCTCCGAACAGATTACTATGATATAGTATTTCAGATTCTCTCAGATTCTAGGGTATTATAGTAATATAATGTCAGTTAATAAGTATGTGCCTTCTAGAACAGGATCTATCATGTATAATTATTATATTAGTCTATACTCTAAATGAGTATCTTTGTTGTCACTCATCTTGAGTATAATTCTCTACGAAATTAATAATTATTACCCTCATAAAATAAGTGTAAACATTATCTCTTCCATTATCTCCATTATTATAATTATTTAAATATTATAATTAATTAGATTATTATTATTATATTATATTTATTATTATTATAATTATATATTATTATTATTATACTAATTTATGTTTATGTTTATTATTATTTATTATTTATATATTATATATTTTTATTATTATATTTAATATTAATTATTATATTTATTATTTATATATTATTTAATATATTTTATATTATACTAATCATTTAGATTGAATAATAAAACCTTTCATCTTTATTATTTTAGTCTAATTTATTACACTGTATAGTATACTTTTTAGTTATGAAAGATGCATTAAAAAAATGTTTTGTTGTAAAATAGATATTCTCACATTACACACCACACACACACTATATAACACAGCATATATATTATATATATATAAAATATTATATATTATATATATATATATATTATATTAATATATGATATTATATATATTAATATTAATAAAATATATATATATATATATTATATATATATATATAATTATATATATATATTATAAATATATATAATGATATGCTATATTATATATTATATAATATATATTATTATATATATAAGATAATTAATGATATATTATATATAATATATATATATATATATATATATATATTTATATATGTAATAATAATAATATGTTAGATAAAGATTATTATAAAATATATTAATGTCATTAATACTTACTCTTCTATAGGCATAGTAATAATAAATAACTTAAATTTACCATAGTGCCAAGGCTCCATACGTGACAATACAACCAATTAACACTTTCAAGATTCTCAAACCTATAATATCTATGCAATAATATATCTCCTGACTACTCTATAGTTGACTAATGATAGTTCACTACGTGCCTATGCTAAATACTACATATATATGGCAATTTATCATACTCAAACATACACCAACGTATATCTCCTACTGAAGATTCCTTCTCATAGAGAGTGAAACAACGGTTTGAAGCGGAAGTATTAAGTTTAGCTATTTATAATTTAACCCGTACCAGTCTATTATAAATAATTAATTCAATCGTTATCAATTTAAATTATACCGTTGATATGTTCTAATAGATTTTATTGAATGTAAAATTCAATGTCTTGTGATGACCATAGAATAAATAAACTATGATTGAATAATTATTTGGAATAACAAATAATAGAAAGTATAATTAACACTCTGTTATGAAACACTCAATGAAAACTAACTATGGATATAATAAATAATTAAAAATATTAACTATTTAATAAAAATAATAATGTAATCTACTGATAACTAGCTTTCGATAGTTGGTTACAAAAACTACAAACTTTTCTTGAAGATTCCTCTGTACATGTATAATTAGATGTCCGCAGTATACCACGTTACGTTGTGACTAGCACCGAGTATAATTTAATGAGCATTTCGCGCAGCAATGTTTGTTTGTACTGAATTTGTTTCTGCTTCCATCAATCTATTATATATTTTATTATAATCGGCGTGTTTATTATAAAACAAAGCGCGCATGCCAAAATAATTTCCATCATGAATAATGCTATCATGTGCATATTGAATAACTTTGTATGGCCATCAATATTATATATAATATATTATTATAATATGTCAAATAACATTATATAAACAATATACAAAAATAAATAACGTTAACATTTAAAATATTATTACATGCAATTTAAATTATAATAAACTATACAAATTTCTTGTGTGTAATATTGAACTTTTTATTCATTAATTTAACAAAGTATAACAATAAAATGATGTTATATATAATTATAATTAACAATAAATAGAATTGATATAAGTGAAATTGATAGTCAAATCTTAACATTTACTTCAATAAATATATATAGTATAGTTGTATATTACGTGATATATATATAATAAGTATAATTAATGTTGAATACTACATATATGCCTTATACCTGAATTTTGGATTTACAAAAGATTTTTTGCATTCTATATGAATAATGATTTATTAGATAGTCCTCTTAGATAACCTGACCCTTTGGTTTTAGAAATCTATCACTTAAAATCTTAGTATAACAGTAAATTATGATTGGATTTTATATATATTAGCTATAATGCAAAACAAAAAGCAAGCGATGCCGATCCTATAAAATATTGTTTTGTGACTAATCCAATGAAAGAAATTTAATATTTTTTTCCTATAGATGCAATATTTGATTTAATTTTTTTTTGTATTATTTTCACAAGCATCTAACCTATAAAACGGTAATTTTGAATTATTAAGCTTAAGGTATCGCTAAAGTCGCACGACATTGTGATTTTTTTAAGATGAAATATTTACGTTCAAATGTTTCACTAACTTAATATAATCAAAAATACCAAATTCCGCTATAAATACTTATAAAATATATAAATTACTATTTTGGGGGGATATTTCTATAATAGTTTTAAATCCCTAATAATTAAAAATTACTATTATCCTAAATATAAAATACTAAAATAAGCAAAAATAGTAATAGAGAAATATATTGTTGGAAGTTAATTATAATTAGCTTTTATAATTCTCACCAATACTGAAGAGTATGTCAATGAAATAACCATTATTAGTAAATTTAAAATAGTAAATATATTAAATTTTTTATCAAAATATCAGTATATTAATAATTCCTAGCTAAGGAATTACTTGACATTGACAGCAGCCTGTCTATAGGTTACTTTCTTATTGTATAACACTTACGAATGAGACTTGAGAAAGTTGATTCTGTATGGATGATCTAAGTTGAGGTTGAATTTATACTATACCTTAATAGTTTGTAAGTTGTACATCTATTATCATATATAAATGAGCAAGTTATCACTATTATCTATTGAATAACTTAGATATTTTGAATTTTGATAGTATATATATATACATATGGAATCAAAATTATTATATCATATATGTATTTTTCATGTGATGTTTAGACATATACTGATTTGGAAGAGAATCTACATGCTAGCTTCTACTAATCAGTTACTTCTCATCTCACATAGCTAAGACAGTGGATATATATATAAGGTAATAAAGTAACTCCATAATGGGTAGAGATTGACAAATGAATAGTTGAACAGGTGTTCCATATATATCTATTGCCCTTTATTTTAATATATGAACCAGTCACCTCCTGAATCTTATCGTTCATATAATACACCAAACAATATGACTGTCCTGAACCTACCCTCATAAAAGCCAGAAGGGGTCTAGGTATACTTTATTAGATGTGTTTAGTTCAAGAACTATATACTCCAATCCATTTTAATTTCTTGTTATGTGTCTACACTCTTAGATTCTAATATAAGGATTTTCATATACTATGTCTATTGTATAGCGCATAATTTTATAAGATAGAGACATTCATACTAATATTAAATTCCTGGAAAGTTCTCACAAAAACTACACTTGTACAGTTTAAGTATATGTATTATGCTCTAAGTACTTGTTGTGTGATAAGTGGAGTATTTAAAGTTTTTTCATATTAGGTGGAAACTTCTAATTGAATATTAAGGTAAGGTTTAGTTGAATTGCCATAAATTATGTTTTTTCAATAAAAAGGAATTGGAGTATTAAATGACTAATGTACATTATCTTAATGACCTATAGGTTAAAGGTCTTGAATTGATAACATTTGTGATATTTGAATTATATTATAAAGTCACATGTTATGTAAAAATATAATTAGTTAATATAGGATTAGCTTATATTCCTATTTAAGTTTATAGAGACATCTCCTTACATACTGTTCGTATAATCATTCTTATTACTCACAACTATACCCACTCTCAAATCATTAGTAATTAGTTAGGAATCTATTATGATTATAATAGTTATTGATAGTGTATTAGTTAGATACGATATATGTTCGGAATAAACATAATTTTGAAAGGACAATAGATTTCATAACAGATACTTATTAATTTATTCCATCTATGGTTGAAAAATTCCTGCGATAATTCTTAGTGTATGATACTCAATTGTATGAGTATTAGCTACATATATTTGGTGAAACTAGTTGAGGTATAATGAACAGTAAAAAGGATATTCAGTGGACAATATCTAGTAAAGAGAACTTACTCAATATCAATTAATGCAAGTGCAAATAGGTCAGAATGAATAAAAATTAACAATATACATTTTGTAAATTCTTTATCATTAATTCATTTCACAACGAGTACATGCTCACTGTTAATAAGTTACCAACGCCATAAGTTATGTCATCATATAAAGGTCGCACAATAAATATAACTCATATGGATGAGGAAGATTAGTCAATTTTTGGATATTTAAAGGGATATAGATTATATAGTATATATTATACTTAGTGTTAAAATTTTTTATTTAGCAATACTATATCAAGTCTGACAAGAAACATTTTTACAAGCCTGCCTGGCTTGGTAATCCATGAAAGCTACATTAGAGCCTTGATGAAATATTTATAAAGTGTGATATGAACAACCCAGTTTGTTGACATGCATATGATAATTGAATAGAGTCTCTTTACTATTTAATTTATTAGTGGATAGATTGAATCCTTTACAAGAAGATAATTGTATATTATGTAATCACATCATCATTATTTAAAAAGTGTCTTAGGCTCAATTCTACCTTTTGGATCGGATTATAGGCACATTATCATTATGAATATAGTTAAAGTATTGATTGACCAGTCTAGGGAATTTCATCACGTTTAGCGGATTTTGGAAAATATTAATCTTCCTTAGTAAAAACATGACTTGACTTAGCATTTATCTTATACAACAATTTAGAGTTGTGGTCTTTTTACTGATCACCAACTCATCCAGCCCTATTATACTCCTGCTAATGAATTGAATATTTATTGAAGATTTACTTTATAAAGCCTAATGGCACACTATGAGTATATATCATATTGTTATATATTGGTAACAAAGGATGGAAAATAAGAACAACATATCAGAAAGAAACCTTTTTTTTTTTTATATTGCCCTCAGTAACTAAACATGTTAACGTTTACTGAATAGGCCATTGAGATTAATCCTAAATAGAATCCCTCATTCTTTTCAAGGTAATATTAGCAATATTTGAAAAGAAATAAGTAGAGGTATATATTTATATATGGTAACACCTCTTATAGTATAGGTAATCTAGATCTTGCTAGGGTTATTCTATAGATAGCTAAGTATGATATGTTAAGCTATAATAATAGTATATAATGTGATGTATATCTTTGTTACTCTTCGCTATCTAAAACTTGATTTTTTATTTGATAAATTTCTTTGAGTTAATATTTTCTTAATTAATGTATATTTTATTTTCTGCTTTTCTCCAGACGGTAGCCATGAGAAGGACAATTATGTAAGGCACTACAATAAGACCTTTATGTTTTTTGAAACGTACTATAATTTTGAAATTATACTTTGATTTAATAATTGATTTTAACATTATTGAAAAATAAGAACACAGACTAACAAACTCTTATAAATGAGGGCAATAGCCTCATAGTAATTTTGATAAGGGCCACTCCATTGGCCTGTTAGAGAATATATAATTTAAAACCTATATTTGATCACTAATATTACTATAATTTCGACAAAACCATAACAAGAAGAAGAAGTACATCACAAAACCGAATAAGGTTTGAAGGTAGATTAATTAGTGAGAAAGCATAATAACCTTCAATTATTCTAAATATTAATGTAATTTTATTTAAATCTAATCATATGTGAATAGACCAGAATAATTATATAAAAACATATCATAGCAGGGACCTTATATTCATCCCTAATAGATCCATAAATTAATTTCCTATATTGAAATTAATATTGGTCAGTTGATTATTAAGATAGGTAAAAGATATTTAAAGGATCAAAAACATTGGACACAGCAGATAACAAACAATCTTATTTGTATTTGCTTTATCTAGGATACAATATATTTATACTGTACAAATTTTGGCTAGTTTTAACATATCATTATTCTAGTATATAAGATGAAGATATAAAAAGATTAATCTAAAACCTTATCTTCTTGATCCATGAGATTATAACTTATTTTACCTCTCATGCTTCCATAACATATCTTATATATATATATAGTATATATATATTTGATCTATATATTAGAAGTCCCAACTTATCTATAAGATTGCAGGATAACCACCATTACATTCCTATATCTTTTTATGTATACATATTCTAATATAATAAAGTTTAGCTATTATTAATTTCTAGTAAATAGATCTAATTGTACACTATCTAATAATTAATTAATCAACAATAAAAATTATTTAAATATGTAATAATCTGTATAATGTACTAATGTAATTCATCTTCATAAGACTGAGTACATTGTATATACTATTATTATATAATTGAGGATGAATAATAGAGTGAGTGAATTGATAATCAAAAAACATAATGGTATATTGTATAGTTTTACGAAAGCCTTTTAATTAACCATTTAACTTTACCAAAAAAAGCAATAACGAGTTCGTCTTTTCTGATAGATTTTAACTTAATTCATTGAAGTGAAAGGCTATTTATTAATTATTCCTAGTACTTAACATGTAAAACTGATTATGAATCTTGAACCGGATATAAAGATGATACCTCAACATATGATAACATAAAGATCTGAGTCCAGTATATATATGCTGCTACTCATTAAGAGATGGTAATAATGAATATAGATTTGTAATATAGAGAACAGTTAAACCACTGGTACTACTACTGACTTTTGTTGATACTTGTTCCATCAGTTTTATAACAGGTCTGTGAGGAGGAACCCAAAATAATAATTTTATATTATCAGTACGGTATAGATATATACACTGAATCTCTTCTAATTAAATACCATTACAGCTAATTGTTTGTCTGGAAAGATAACTAATCATATGACATAATACTTTTAATAAATACTTACTACTTTCCTAATAATTTTATAACTTATCTATATAGAATTAAAGCACTGCTCAATGAAGGCAATGTTAATTAAGTATATTTTGATATAGTGCAACAAAAGGAAGTTTATTATCTTCTAATCCATGGAAATACTCCTTATATAATGATATACATTTTCCTATCATTTATGGTACCTTACTGAAGAAACATTAGGTTTATTTGCAAATTCCTCTTCTTCTTATTTCAAGTATTATTATTTAATTATATATTCAACCTTTCTAATACCTAAGGTCATTCTTAATATTTGAAACATGTGATTCTAATTCCTAGTCATCTATACACTGAATATTAACTTAGTATTGTGGACTTAAAGATTAAATAAAAGAATGTACGTGGAGTTTTAAGACTGCTATAATAATACTTAAAAGTTATTGGATTATACTCACTGCATGAGTTTGATTTATATGGATTATATGATTGAAAACTGAATAATGTGAAATTTTTTGATTTATGGAATATATTTATTGTAAACATATTAATATAATAGTTATATTGAAACTTTACTATATTATTTGTATTATTATTTAGTTAATATATATAATTTTAAGTTAATATATTTCACAACAAGAATAACAGCATAAAGTTCATGAAATAATCTAATGTTTTACTACAGATTCCATATCATACTTAATATTTAATTCATATTACTTATTAGATAGTAGAAATATTACTTCTATATTTAGATAATGTCTAAATGCCTAATAATAATGGAGTACACATTCCACAAATACGGGTAAATAATGAGTTATTATAGACTCTTTATAATAGCCAGTAAACAACTATAATTGAAGAGTATATTTAAGTCTCAATATATTTAAGAGTGCCTGATCACTGACGTATAATCTACATAAGAATAATCTGAATTTAATAAGAATCCTCATCAACTCAAAGAGTATATAAATAGATATTGAAAAACAAAAGACATGTGTTACTCAATATATACATCTAAAGTAACAGTCTCTTTCATAAGTGACGTATTGATATAGTATATGATATTAGTAATACTACTTAAAATATATATTTATTTATATATATCTATTATTATTGTAGTGACTTCTTGAATGATTTCTTCTACAATATATGAGTTTTGTCTACATCATCTCTTATATATTTATGGAAAGGTATGAGACCTCTGTTAGAGCCACAGTCGAACTATGAGCATCGAACTGAAGTCTCTCAAATAATACTATTTTACCTACCTTACCTAAATCCTTATTATAGTAAAATTTATGATGGTGACACATTAAATTATAAAGTGTTGGATGGCTGGG
>JABUQX010137596.1:0-15000 GCA_015478945.1 Trachelipus rathkii | reverse complement strand
ACATTAGAAGATGCTAGGTTGGTTCCTTCTATGAGTTAGTATCCCCCACCCCCCTTTCTAACCCTTCTAGTGCGTTATATCGTATATACCTGAATATTTCCGATATTTGTATCGATTAGTACATATTCGACACTGCTGAATCGATTCCTGTGATTTACAACGGAATCGATTTCACTCCTAACAAGAGTTAGTATTAGACATTACCCTACCCCCCTTTCCAAACATTTTGTTTCTGAGCTACGAAGTCGATCTTTGGTTGGGTGACTAGTATGTTGAGGTATGCGATCGATTGCCGTTATTGCCGAGCGTGGCGTTTCAGCCTTTGCGGTTTTAGGAACGCACCAACATGCGCTTTTCGTAGATGGCGTACCCTTCGTCAAAAAACCTATCATGACGGGTGTCAAACAGGGGTAGAATTTCTCAAAAATAAGATTCCCGTAGTTACTTTTCCCGAACTCCATAGTCCCCAGCGGCCCCAGCCGGAGCGTCATTTATGGGGCAAGAAATGAGACCAAAATTGACATTATCTTAGCAAAAAAGAGGGTTAGATCATCGTATCTTCTTTCAAACTTGGCATATCTCCTTATATGTTGCAACATTGTTGTATCCAATGTTTCAAAGCCGCTACGTCAAAGGGGTTGGGGCCCCACCCCCTTAAATTTTAAAAATGGACTTAAAAAGCTGAAAATTGGTGAGTGTATAGAAGAGGAATAAATGAAATAGAATGGCTATGTAAACTTATTTGGCGAACCATATGGAGCCAAGACGGAGCCGGAGCTGGTGGTTGCGGTGCCCGAATGGAATTCAGGCTCCTACCACATTTAAGAACAAATTGAGGTGTCTACATTATATTGTTTTCAATGGTGTTAGAATTCATTTTTTTGAGGGTTTCAGTTGGCATAACTTATTCTTCTAGCTTCTAGCACGACATGTCCTACATCTTAGAACACACCGCATATTATGCTACCCTATGTTATAAGGTACGTAAGTCGATTGGTATATATTAGAAATAAATAAGAAGAAAAAAAAAAAAAATAGGTTAGTTAGGTAATGCTTCCATAATAAAAGAGACGTGCTACCGAGTATAGATTACCTCACCCTCTTGCTAAAAGGTCACTAAAAATCTAGCGCATATGACATGTCATACGTCAGTAGAGAAATACACACTGAAAAAAATAATAGTGAATCTACCCACCCAATGTTATTGAAGGTTAATTGAAGATTCCGAAATTAAGGTGATTATTATAGAAGGTTGTTAGTATGGTTCAGCTTCAACTTCTATCAATTAGTCAACACCCCTTTAGCAGAGGTCGCTACCCCCTTGATGTCCTTGACCCTCTCGATATTTCGGTCTTGCGCCTTGATATTTCGGCGCCCCTTCGATACCCAGTATCAAGGCCTGAAATTGACCTTCCATAAAGGTTCGTGAGGGATTAAGTGAGATTAAGTCGAGCACATGTAGTATCTGACGCTATACCTGTTGTAGGAACGTGTCCTAACATGGAGGTCATGTAGGTATCTGCCCCTATACTTAAGTCCCTGTATCCGTTTTCACTCTAACCTCACACCTACCACACACATCACTCAGTCCACCACAACCACCATCCCACCACCTACACACCGCTCAGCCCACTCTACCACCACACTACAACACACAAAACACGACACACACCGCTAGCCCTGTGCAAATACTTATTACCCAACACCCGCACACGCAGATAGAAGTCAAATACTTATACACACATGTAGCACCGACCCATTAAGACTACTTTAAATGCTCACCACTAAATATCACCTATCACAAACACTACACACAGCACCATTACCACAATATCGGCATAAATCATACCACGCCTACACCACAACCATAGATCACTACACCCAACCCATTATGACAACATACTGGTACACACCAACATGACCATGAACCTCACACTCACCCATTTAGACAGCTATTACCACCACCAAATTACATCAAGACACACACCACACTAACAACACACTACTCCAATCATCCTTTACCTACCACTCAAACGTTTCTAGAATTGCCATAACAAGCACTCATACACTACAGAAAGCCTCAATCCTATTAGAATCCGCCTGACAAATTATAAATGACACCTCAACTTTGAGATGCTCAAGCCTTTTGAAATGACTACATCTTTTTGATGCCTAACAGCTTTTTGAATGTACATCATCTAATTAGATTACTAAGAGGAATAAAAAAAAAGAGAGGAGAAGAGGAAGTGAAGAAAGAATATGAAAGTGAAAGAAAAAAGAAGAAAATGAAGAAAGAAAAGAAGAAAGAAGAAGAAGAAATGTCATGTGATGGTATAAGCATTTGATAGCCAGGTAGCCCGGAGCCGAGCCGGAGTATTTTGATACGGAGTCAGATCATGGAAATTCTGGCATCCAGTTTACATATATGAAGTCTAATTGAGACGTGTAATTAATAGAAATAATGTATAATATATATTATATATAAAATGATTTATTGTAGTAAAAATATACAGAATATAGAATAAAAAAATATATTATATTAAATATCATTAATATATATAATAATAAATATATATATTATTTCAAATATGCTATTAAAATCAAAATCTGAGAACCAAAAAATACATTTAGTTATATCACATAACACATCAATAATAAATAATAAAATATATAATATGAGTATAATAATATGATATTTTTTCAAAAGAACAAAAATTATGACATTGATGCATCTAATTCGTCAAAGGCCACACGAAGCAGCTCGTAATAAACTTTGAATGAATCTTCATAGTTTCCTAATATACTACTTTTATCACTTGAGTATTGTGCATGGAAAAAAGCGTTCAGAAAGGGAATCCAAGGAAGATTTTCAGAGTAAGATAAGAAACAAAAATAATCAGAATCTGGAGTTAATCGGTTATCAAATAATAAGGCTACGCGGAAGATGCGAGGGGTCGAGTGCAAAGGTGTTCCGAAAATTATTATAGTAATATTGTGCTTGTACGCCATAATATATAGAGTGTAGTATTTAAAATATACGATTTTTATGTGATGTGATATATTAAAGATTATATGAATAAACATAGTTTCATTATAACACTCAAATGATGTCTAGGAAGAAACTTCACCAATTATGAGAGAGGGGAAAACCGAATACCCCAAAAATGAATGGTTTTTAACCTATTTAAATTGAAATTTAAAAGGATATAAGTATAATAAATACATAGACTTACGCGTTCTATCAACTAGCCCCAAGTTGCATATAATATATGAAATAACACAGCAAGCCCTATGTTGTACAAATAAATATATATATGATTAATATGATGATATAAAACTTATACACAGATGAAACTTTAAGTGCGTTACTCTCTTATAGCCGATTACAGGCAATGGTATACAATGTGTACAACTGAGATATGCAAGTGCAAAACGTGCACTCGACTGTAGTTAATGTATGGGATGCATATTATCATAGTTCCTGTAAATATAAGGTATGTATGTGTCATATGCAATGTGAAATATAAAAAAATGTGTGGATATGTGTAAGTATAGTTAGAGTCGAAGTATACAACCAAGTCTTACATTTAGAGTTTACTTGAAAGCTGAAAGTAATAATTAATTTATTAATAATAGAAAAGAAGCATGATTTACCAGATTACCAAAAAGTTAGAAGTATAAAGTTAGAGATATAAGTATCCAGAGTTGGAGGGAAGTAAAGCGATTAAAGGTTTAAAGTAAATTTTCATGTCGAAGATAACAGCGATTATAATAATTTAATTGATATTAAATACAAATGTTTTTAATTAGGACCAAACAAATGTCTATGTAGGATGCAAGGAAACAAAAAACAATATATATTGTTTCTATTTCGAAAAACATTTTCTTTTGTAGAGAAAACATAATTATTCCCTTTTGAAAAAAACATTAATGTAAAAAAAAAGCATTCCGTGTAAGTATTAGAAACAAAAAGTTGTTTAAATATATTCACGAAAAAATGATTTTTAGGGATACACAAAAAAGCAATGAAAGCAGAAAAAACACTTACAGAACAATAAACAGCCTCCAGGCCCCCACCCCCAACCCCCCACCCCACCCTCCAACCCACCAATCATTTATTTTTACTGCTTTATAACTGCATTACCATATCATACCACTAAATTAATGAAATAAATATATATGTCAACTACCTAATTTTTTTCTGTTAATCTAATCATATACATTTGTAATTTTCAACATTACCCTTATCCTAAAAACTTTGTTAAAAAAACAAACTATAGTAACTTAAATGAAATAATTTTAATTTGTAACCACTTAAGGGAGAGACCTGGTGGTCATGAATTACCTATTAATTATTAGTATAATATTACAGTGATATAACACTAGTGTCCTTCAATAATCAATGGAATCCAATATCACAAATAGACACTGTATTATTATATATTTTAGTTTTATTTAAATTTATCCATATAGTAGTTCATTAGATATATATATATATATAGAATATAAAAATATATATAATATATAAAACAAGCTAACTAAATAACGTAACAAAGATACATACTTAACTGCAGCCCTTTAAGTGCCCATCTTAGCAGACAAAACTTCCGCTGATATTTCAAGCAAGTTCGAATAATAATCGATCAATTTTAATACATATCAATGGTTAAATTATACATTTAACATAGGATAATTAATTTAACAAAGAATTTATCGTTTATCCTATATAACCTTAAACGATTGTAATAAACTAAAATAGAAAATAGCATAGCACACACATACACACTAAACACTAAACACATACAGCAAACAACACCTATATACAACCACCACACACACACACATTACACACCACACACACATACACTACACACATACACACATTCAAACACACAACACATCACATCACAGAGAAAGTTGATTATTGGGATGAACAACTGATAACAAAGTCTTTTCACATTAAAAATAAAAGACTAACTAGCATCACCTAAAATCAATAAGTGCATGAAAATGGTACACGCAAACAACCACATACTTAAGCACGAGATAAACAGCTAACATTAACAAATGTCCAAATACTTAACAACAGTAAGGAGCGTTAACCAACAAGATACGCAGACAAAAAACGTAACACATATTCACACTAATCTTCATGCATGTCTAACTTAACATTTCAAGGTGTTAAATTACCCTTAAACATAGTAAATATCTCAAACCAAGATTTAACGTATCCTAAAACCAATATACTATTGTAAATGAACTAAAATAAATGCCACAGACAAACACAAACCCACACCCACACACACACACACCAGCACACAAACACACACCACACACACCCATACCACAACACAACAACAGCACACACGAATATATGTAACCGATAACAATGTTTTTACGGATGATAAAAGGACAACCCATAGCAAAAACACCTGAAACTAAGAATATAATAACAACGACAAAAATTAACATACCTATAAACACGAAGCCACAGTAAGCTGTCCTACATTAGCAGAAGTATCTACAAATACTACATCAGTAAAGAGCAACTTTACATCACCCAAAACGTAACCTATTCGACACTATTTTATCAAAGGCAATAAATCTGGGGACAAATCCATCAATGTTAATTTAATCAACAATATTTAACATGGAATAAATATTTAGAGAGACAAAAAGATTAAATACACTCTGATACTACATGAATAAAAAAAATATTACAAATTACTGACTAACGAATAAAATGACTAAATAGCGTATTCCAAAGATTTTTAAATCGTCATTCAACAATAGTGAATATTCCATTAACAAAAAAATCTATTTTAGACAAAAGCCACAACCTTTCTACTCACGTCAATCTAAAGAACTGGAATATGACGATAACACAATGAAGCACGGGAGAGAAAGAGATAAAAAGCAATAATTTCACTGGAACAAACACAAGGGTCCTAAGATGATAAAGAGGATAAATATTCACCAATTCATGGGAAAGGCCAATATAGGAATATTTCAGCCAATCACAGAGTAAAGGACAAATAGTAGAATATGACGCGTTATGTCCAAGACATGGACTTAGTGCACGAAAGGCTTACTAGCCCAAGCTACGCAATACCATTGACCTTTATACCTACAGATATAATGAATAAAAATATGAATATATATATAAATAGTTATAATGATAAATAGAATATATATAAATATAGTTATATATATTAATATAGATAATTAATAATAAATATAAATAATATAGAAATATATAGATAAATAATATATATAATATATATATAAATATAAATATATAATAATAATTATAATATAAATATATAGTAATTATATAGTGTAAGACTTTGATAATGCTAATTCCATGTTGGATCATAACCGTCAATCTAAATATTATGCCTCTATCTCTATGAATGGCTGAAATATCCATAAAATATACAACTTTCAAAGTGAAATGCGGTTGAAATATACTACTTAACATCTTATTAGACTTGTGGTTATGTGTATCCATATAAAATGCTTTTATCTTTTCTCGTTCGGATGAACTTATATTTATCGATCATATATCGAATTGAGTTTGAAGCGTATAAAAAAAGTGAGAAAATTAGAAGTTGTGCTCTTGTCTTATAAAATGTAATTTTTTGCTTATAATAATTTACTATGTTAAATGCGAAAACTTTGGTACAGTTTTTAAGCAATTGATTCCGTTAGTCAGTATTGATAAATATAGAACATGGTATATGATAAATCTGCAAATATATAACCATTGTTAATATTTAAAAAATTAAACATTGATATGTTCCCAGATATGCTTGAAATAAAAGTATGTGAATAGGTACGTTTGTAATTGTAATGTTAGCTCAATTTACTGAATATTAAGTATGATACTTTGCTTTAATGATAAACATTTATAGTGAATTATAAGCGTATCGTTTAAATTATTGTCGTTGGTATATATATAATTACTATGAGTCTGGTCTTGCTATGCTAAGGGAACTTTATATTAATGTAAAAAAAAAACCATCTCCCAAAACCCCCTCTAGAGCTGTAATAATAAATGAGGACAAAAAGAAAAGTATGTCAACAAAAAATATAATATAAAAATAATAATATATTAGTGTGGTGTGTGTTGTGAGTGGATATACAAAAAGGATGTGAATAAAAAAATAAAATGTTGTGGTGTTGTGTGTGTGTGTGATGTGTGAGTGTTATTGTGAATGTGTGTGTGTGATTTATTCTTAGTTCATTACATAAGTTATTAGGTTTAGGATACGTTAAATCTTTGTTAAAAATTATATTGTTAATGTAAAATTAACATATGAAGATGAGTTAAAGACATGTCATGAAAAGTGTGGAATAATAGGTACGTTTGATATGGCTAATTTTGGTACTTTCCATTAAGTTATGGGGATGTCATTTGCTGAAGTTTGTCTGATTTTTCGATGCTTTAAAGATATGTGAATAGTTTGACTCAGAAAATATGTACAATTAATTCTTAAGTTAAGTTGAATGCATAATGTTAGAGCATTATATATAATAGTGAAAAACTTTGTATATACGATTATGAGACAAAGTATATTCCTCTGTGATGTGTGAGATGTGATGTGTGTGTATGGAGAAAAAAAATGAATGTGTATTAGTGTGTGTGTGGAATGTGTGTGCGTAATCTATATATTATTCTTAGTTTATTACAATCGTTAGGTTAGGATACGATAAATCTTTGTTAAATTTTACTATGTTTAAAGTAAAAAATTAACATTGATATGATTAAGAACATTGCATGAGAAAAAATGTGGAATATGTTACTGAGTTTTTGTATGCAGTTAGAATTACTGATATTAATGTTGTTTAATGTAGGAAAATTTGTTAATGTTAGACTATGTATATATATATAATAATTATATGTTAATAATAATAAAATGATATATATATATATAATATATATATATATAGAAAATAATTATTAACCTACAGAATCAAGAAATGTATGGTAGTAAAACAGAATGTGATTGTCAAACGTCAAACACAGTAAAAGATACAAAAATAAATATTAGCATACTAAATGAATATAAAATACTTATATAAATTATTAATAATATAGTAAAATTAAATACCCTAAAAGCACGAAAAGAATATACTCTGGTATACCCTATATAATATAAAATATAAAAGGTTAAAACACTCTCTTAAGAGTTATACTAAATATACAAATATATTTATTTAAGTCTAAGTTTTATATTTAAAAAGTAATTTAGAGAAAACTAAAAACAAATCGACTTTTTATCAATATATGAACAAGAAAAAGAAATAGGTAGTGACAATATATTATTAATTAATAATATTATGGTTATAAAGCAAAGTAATAGAACAGTAAATAAACATGAGGTGGAGGTAGGGATAGGAGATGTTAGGATATAGTTGGGTGTGGAGTGATGAACGGGGACTTCCTGGAGGCTGTTTGCGTTGTAGTGTTTTACTTGCTTTATTGCTTTAATTGGTCCTACATAAAAATCATGAAGTATTTTGTGGTAAAAATTTAACAACTATTTTTACTAAGAAAACAAAGTGTTTTTAGAAAATGATTTTCAAAAAAATAATAAAATGATATTACGTAAAAGAAAATGTTTTTCGAAAAAAACAAAAAATGTATTTTGCATTACAAAAGACGAGATTAAGTTTTTCAAAAAAAACAAGTTTGTATTCTCAGACTACATGAAATATATAAATCATATATCCTCGACATTGAAAATTTAACTATTAAACTTTAACCTTTATCTCCACTTTAACTAATAGATAAATAAACGTAACTACACTTTAACTTAATAACTTATAGTGTAATGACAACAGCTCTATAAATAAGAATACACTCGTTTGAAATAAAAATGTAGGCACTAGTGCAACGACCTCTAACGTAAAACACACCACACACTACACACACATACACACTCGTACACATAATACATTTCCATATAAATAATAATAAAGAGACTAATGAAATATATCATACAACTATAACAACAATCGAGTGCACGCTCAAGACAAATTGAATATCTCAGTGTTACGCACAACCTATCGACTATATCATCCATTGTTGAAAAATGGCTCGAATGAGACCACTAATTGTATCTCCTAGAATTTAATAATGTTACTACTGTAATATTATTTGTACAAAACATAGAGCTGTCTAGTTAAACCATAAATAAGTTTAGTGCATACCAATAGTGGCTGTTAGATAGAGCTGTAAGTCATGTAGTTAGTAACATGTATATATCGTTTAATTAAAATTCAATAAAAGAGTGGATAATTGAAAAACAATAGTAAGGAAATCGGTTTTACCCCTCTCAAATATCGGAAAAAAAAGGTCCACAGACATCTCTTGTAGTGTAATGAAACTAATGAATTATCATATTCTACCATCACTAAAACAATAATAAAACAACACTAATATAAATATGGCGACCAAGCACATAATTTACTGAAGTGCGGGCACCTCAGCCACCAAACCCTGCACCGAGTACCATACCGAATATACTTCCAATGATTCATTTAGTTCTTTATCTTTACGAAACTTCTTAATCCTTCCTCAATCTATTCATACTGCTCCCTGTAACTCCTGGTAAATATTTCTATTTTCCAGACTGAGGATCCATCAAAGGGGTAACCTCGAACTCAATTATTGGAAAGGTTTTACGAAACCCAAAATACGATCTATGTTCTTTATTGAACTAAAAGAATATAATAAAAAATAATAAAAAAATAAATAATATATAATAATATAGAAAATAATAATATATAATAAAATTATAATATAAAATAATATATATATAAAATATAATAAATAATAAATATAAATATATAATAATTAATAAATATATATAATATAAATAATAATAATAAAAATATATGATTAATAAATATATATTAAATAATATAATAAATAATTAATATATATATAATAATTATATTATATATCAAATATAAAAAATATATATAATATAGATATGAAATTACTATATCTAACGATAACGTATTATATATAAATAATTATAAGTAAGTCACCTGTATATACAAAATAATGACTAAACAACGTCTCACTCCTCATATGAACTCAAATATTGTAAAACACTGAAGCAGAAATGTCCAATCTGACTCCGCCAAATCACAAAAAATCATCCGAAGCTCCCCGCCGAGAACATGCCGGCTCCGGACATCATATGCTCCTCATGCTGATGCACTATTCTTACATTCTTTCATTCTTCTGCTATCTATACTATCTTCTGCATTCTCATACATTGCTATCCTATACTACTTCTTCTCTCTTCCTTTCCTCTATCTGTACTACCCCCTTCCTCTATTGTCCTCCTAAAACCAACACCAAACCTCAAAATAACAGAAGAAATGAGTCATGCACCAAGCTGACGCAGGCGTACAAAGATAGAAACGAGTCCCATTCAAACTAGAAAATAAACAATCAAAGTTGAAGCGATCAAAGTCTGAAAGGGCATCAAAAGTTGAACTCATGAGGGCATCAAAGACTGAGAGAAAAAAGGCATCAAATATCGACAGCAGATCAAAATAGGAGTGTCGCGTGCTGCTGAACCAAAAAAATAGTGTGAAAGTCGATCGTGTGTGTGCAAAAAAAAAAAAGTGTGAATGTGTGTGTGCGTGTGTAGTGTGAGAATGTGAGGATCTGTAAGTTAATGTATGAGGGGAGTGTTAAGATGTTCATGGGATTAGTGAGTTGTAAGTTGTACTAAAATGGTGTAGGTGTAAAGATGTTAATGGAGGTGAATGTTGAGTATGGGTATAATAAGTGTCTATAGTGATATTGTGGCTATGTAAGGGTAAAGGTGTATATAAAGGTAATATTGGTTAGTGAGCTATAAAGTGATCTATAGATGTAGGCGTGTAATGTGTGTATAATGTAGCCTATCGGGATAAAAAAAAAAAAACAATAGGCGTGTGTGTACCTAAGATAGGCATACCTAGCGGAGGCATGATTAGATGTGTCGATGTGATGCTGATTGATGATACAGAACAACAACTACAATTAACGATAGCACATGAAGCGTGTGTATGTTGTGACAACATACAACAAAAAACATGTGTAGTGTGTGTGATGTAGTGTGATGTGAGATGTGTGTAAGAGAGAAATGTGAGAGTTAGGACAAGAAAGAACTAGATACAGGACATGAATAGTTAGGGGCAAAAAGGAATAGTTACCTATCAATGACTCATAGTACTAGGACAGTTCCCCTACAACACAGATACTGCGTCAAGATACCTACATTGCATCGATAAAAAAAAATCATAATCATCCATCATTATAATCCCTCAACGAAGTCTTATTGTTGATAAAGGTTCAAATTCAGGCACAAATTGATGTAACTGGTATCAAGGAACCGAAATATCTATAAGCCAAGACCAGAAAATAATACAAAGGTCAGAAAAACATCAAAAAGGGGTGACTAAGCGGACACTATGAAAGGGGGGACATATCGTTAGAGATAAGAAACACATTAACCTAAAACAACTTTTCTAGTAACACACCAATATGAAATCCTACATACCTCAAAACATATGGGGAGACAACTAAATATTATAGGTGTATTCTTATTGAACGATAGGACATGTCAGGTATGCAAGTAGAAGTGCAAATAAGAAAAATGCTGGTAGAATAATAAAAAAAAAAGGTAACAACTAGGATAGAAGGAAAAGACATCCTTAACACTTATAAATCTAAACTAAAAAAATGAAATATAACCAATCGACTACATACGTACCTATAAAACATAGGTAAGGTACATATAAATTTATTGCAGTTGTTTCTAAAGATGATAATAGAGACATTGTTCGTGCTAGAAGAACTTAGTAAAAGAATCAGTGATGCCAACTGAAAACCCTACAAAAATGAAAATTCATACACACATTTGAAAACATATAGTAGACACCTCTAATTTGTAAATCTAATGATGTGGTAGGAGCCTTAATTCCATTCGGGCACTCGCTAAACCACACAGAACTCACGGCCTCTACCGGCAGTCCATTATGGATTCGCCAATTAGTTTAACATAGCATTCTATTTCATGAACATTCATCATCCTCTATACAACGTGTCACCAATATTCAAGAACATACATAAGTCCAAACTCTATATAAATTAAGTCGAGGTGTGGTCCACCCCAACCCACATTGAGCGACGTAGCGCTTTAATACACTAATGATACAAACAAAAATGTTGACAAAAGCACTTATAAGAGAGCATATAGCCAAGATGTTGTAAAACAAAAGAATAAAACATGACTTCTCTAAAGAACTACCTCTAAATGACTAAAAGAATGTCAATTTATACTTACAAGTCCTCGCACCCATAAACCAACCTAAGACCTCCAGGCCTGCTGAACGCCACAAGGGGACCAATATGGCGCTTTCGGAAAAAGTAAACTACGGGAATCTATATTATTTGAGACATCTACCTACCTGTTTGACACACACGTCATAGATAGGGTTTTTTGAAACGAAGGGTTAACCGCCATCTACGAAAGCGGGACTAATAGATTTGGTGGCGTTTACTAAAACACGCATAACGGCTAAATAAAAACGCTACAACGCTTCTAAATATAAGAGCAAATAACGGACAAATCGATCTACGGTACAATTAACCTGATGCAAAAAAACATAACATAGATCATCCACATAGATCGACTTCATAGCTAACATAGAAAAAACAAAAAATGTTAGACGAAAGGGTGATAGGTAATATAAAGGATAGAAGGTAATGTCTAAAATTAACTAGAACTCTTGTTAGGAGAATGAAAATCGAATAATCTCAAGTTGTAAATCACAGGAAATCGAAAGTTTCAATACAGTGTCAGGAAATATGTACTAATCGATACAAATATCAGGAAAATTATATATATCAAAGGTATATATCGATTATATATAAACGCAAACGGTTAGAAGAGGGTTAGAAGGGCACATAAAGGATGGTGGATAGATACCATAACTCATAGAATGGATACACAAACCTAAGCACCTTCTAATGTACAACCCATAAATCGACTCCCCGTCCTTAATAACTAGAGAGTATAAAGGCACTAAATTACGCGAGGGTGTAATATACGTAATTGACGTAGACAATAGCATGCTAGAAATAAGGCCTAGAATAAAGGAGGAGTAGTAGGGGAGGTAAGTTAACTCATAGAAGGAAGCAATATACCTAGCTACCTTCTAAATTAATCAACCAAATATCGATTACTCCAGACGTAAGAAATCCCTAATAACCTTAAGGGTTAGTAATACATCTAAAGACAGGTATAATAAATCTACAAATATATAGCGTCATGGCACGAATAGGCTAGAAAGGAAAAGACTAGAAAAGAGGAAGGGGTGGAGAAGCTAATAATGCTCGTAGTAAGGAAGCATATCTTAAGCACAACTATCTAAATACACACACAATCGTACTTCAACCCCAGTAAAGATAACCCAATAAATAAACCTAGGATAATAGTACACAATGAACCGAGTAATATGATATTCATACAATATATAAGTCGGCACGTGCTAGAAGCTAGAATAATAGAAATAATAATATAGAAAATAGAAATAAGAAAATATAGAAAGATATATAGAATATATAGAAATATATGAAAAAGAAACATGCAGACCTAATTTTCTCGGATCGAGGAGCAGGCACCCATTGAAGTTCTCTCTATTCTATTCGCCTTGAAACTTATCATGATCTGCGGTTAATAGCGAGATTAAGATAAAAAGGTCCACTTTATAATGACCTTTGCGAGTTATGTGAGTAATAGATAAGATCAAAAAAGAGTCGCACAAATTCTCTGTATACTACTACACATATAAAATTACACTTTACTAAAACATATATAAACTGATTAAAATATAAGATATTAAATATGTTTAATTAAAAGTAATATTAATGTGTGTTGATTTAATAATAATTCCACCATGATTAGACTAAAATCGTTTATTGTAGTGAAAGAAAACTTAATTACAATCTTGAAAATTAAAAATATTATCAAAATATATTAATATAAATATAAAAATAATATAATATATATAATATATATTAAAATATATTAATATATATAGAATATATTATTATAAAATAATAATATAATAAATAATACTATAATATATAATATAATAATAAGAATATAATAAAAATAAAATATAAGAATTAAAAAATATAAAATATAATATTAATAAAAATATAGTATGTGATTGGGAACAAGATATAATGAGCGATGCCAAGCCTTTTCGGATATGAAGGAATAGAGATATTGCTTCAAAACTAATAGATATAATAATTCTATAATATTAAGGTGAATAAGGACGAATCCGTTGAAATTTCAAGTTCTTATAGGATGTATATTAGGAGGATGTGGTCCCCCCGAGGGTGGACGCAATGATTATTGCGTCTATAACGCCTTTGATTGCTTAATGAACTGATGATGGAATAGAAGAATTAGGCCTTAACAAAGCGTTAACAGGCGACCGACCACCTGAGTAGTCAAACAGAATACAACGAGGATCTGTCTTAGACTCGACAGACAATCAAGAAACTTAAGCCAAGAACGACGTGTCTATACATAACACAGAAACAACATATATAAATATATTATATATACAGTACGAAAAGTGATCCCTAAGAAGAGATCATTAAGTTGTTTTTTAAGCCTTCTAAGACGTGTCCTTACATCAACCGAGCATCGCAAACGCCACGCACCGGCCCGCACCGCACCGCCCACAAAATAAATAAAAAAAAAATAACCGGGGCCCACGGGACAAAAAACAACCAAACATCGCTATACACGCCCCACCCACACGTTAGCGCTCACGATAATTTCACGACTCATCCTCTGGAGTTTTATATATTAATATTATTATTATTGATTATTATGATATATATTATAAATATATTAAAAAAATTAATATATTAGTTAATATAATTAAAATTATTAATTATATAATTTT
>JABUQX010137595.1:27500-30405 GCA_015478945.1 Trachelipus rathkii | reverse complement strand
CGTGTACTTTGGATTTCAAATCAATAATTTGGTGTTTAACCGTTTTCATTTATCGTGAAACGCTTTATAACATATTTTCATTACCGCTTCATATATATATATATATATATATATATATATACTATATATATATATATAACAATATATATATATATTTTATATATATGCATATATATATATATATATCTTACCATACGTATATATACACCTATATATATATATATATACTACTTTATAACTAACTATATTTATATATATATATATATATATATTTATATATATATATTTGTAGATATTAATATGTGTGTGTGTATGTGTTTGCGAAGTATGTTTATACGCATCACCAATTTTAGAACAAAGCAACAGATGTTCATGTAATTGATACCCGTTCTTTGTTTATTCCCCTCCAAAGCTAATTATCGTTTTCACACGCCTTTGAATGGCTTGTTTCTCACGTTCTTTGTATCCACCCTCTCAAGAGGATAACAGATGTTGTAACCGAACCCTTTGTTCTTTGTTAAAGATTGCGTAATGTTTAGGTGTCAGGTAGAGAGCACATCGTTATTGGTGTTGTGAGATCTATGTGGAATAATAATAATAATAATAATAATAATAATAATAATAATAATAATAATAATAATAATAATAATAATAATAATAATAATAATAATAATAATAATAATAATAATAATAAAAAAATAATAATATTTTTCGGTTATGTACTAAAAGTAAAGATTTTAGATTACGTTGACATCTCTCTAGTAAGTTGAAGCTTCTAATGTTAGTTGCACTGTTAATGAATGCTCCTATGACAGTTAGTGGATTTGATATATATTTTTTTTATTTTTCAATATTACAATATATATATATATATATATATATATATATATATATATATATATATATATATATATATATATATATATATATATATATATATATATATATATATATATATATATATATATATATATATATACTGATGGGTAGGAGGGTGGGGTGGGTGGTTTGATTAACTGATTTACTGTTTTAGGGTATGTAAAACATAGCAATTTAATAAAAAATATGACTTGAATCAATAGATCAATAGATCAATAGATCAATAGATCAATAGATCAATAGATCATGGAAGGGTAGGAGGGTGGGGTGGGTGGTTTGATTTACTGATAACCAAATAGAAAAAAAAAAAAAAAATATATTTTTCATAGAAAAAGATAATGAAAAAAAAAATTTAAAAAAAATTAAAAAAATTAAAAATATAAAAAAAATATATAGATTATTTTAAATAAATAAAAATAAAAATAAATAAAACTAAAATAAATAAATAAATAACTAACTTTTAACAAAATATAAATATAAAGAATAATAGAAACGTAAAAGAAAATACATAACAAAACGAAATGTTTATATTAAATATGTGAAAAAAATATAAATGTCTTCCAACGACGTTTAGAAAATGTTACACATCTGCTTGACATCATAGAAATAACAGTCATGTGATCAGTAAGTTAGTACGGTGATTGTATTGGTAAAGTGTGTTATAATTGTGTGTGTGTGTGTGTGTGTGTGTGTGTGTGTGTGTGTGTGTGTGTGTGTGTGTGTGTGTGTGTGTGTGTGTGTGTGTGTGTGTGTGTGTGTGTGTGTGTTATGTTCATATACATATATAGTTGATATAATAATAATAATAATAATAATAATAATAATAATAATAATAATAATAATAATAATAATAATAATAATAATAATAATAATAATAATAATAATAATAATAATAATAATAATAATAATAATAATAATAATAATAATAATAATAATAAAACTACATTTAAGATAAAAACAAGATTTTAAGTAAGGACAAAAGGGTAACGAAGTAATATCTACTTTTACACTTCATGTGACAAAAGATATTGGGAACAAAGTAATAAATCTCATTTACCCCTTCTCATGTGTCAAAAGATATTAAGATTAATGAGTCATTCCTCGAATTTCATTGGCTGTCCGTGATGGCATAGCAAATACAGTTCTCTGATTGGTTACCCTTGAGCGTACTAAAATTGCGTAATGTTTAGGTGTCGGGTAGAGAGCAATTTACCTACCAATGTTTTAGTTGTGGACCTGCAGGCAAAGTGATCGCATGCGTTATTGGTGTTGTGAGATCTATGTGGAATAATAATAATAATAATAATAATAATAATAATAATAATAATAATAATAATAATAATAATAATAATAATAATAATAATAATAATAATAATAATAATAATAATAATAATAATAATAATAATAATAATAATAATAATAATAATAATAATATTTTGATCGGTTGTGTATAGTAAAGATTGAGATTGCTATGCCAACTTCTGCTGGTAAGTTGAAACTTCTAATTTTAGTTACCTTGTTAATGAATGCTGTATGTCAGTTAGGCTAGGTTGAGATATATTTTTGTTTAGTTTTCAATATTACAATGTTAATGTAAAATTAACATTAATATTTTAGAGATATGTTTGAAAAAGCGTTGTATATTTTTATTTAACTTGAACGTTTGATATATTAAACATTTAACAACAACAACAACAACAACAACAACAACAACAACAACAACAACAACAACAACAACAACAACAACAACAACAACAACAACAACAGCAACAACAATTCAACAACAACAACAACAACAGCTACAGCAAGAATTTATTTTTATGTTGTATGTACAAAAAGATACTTATAATATGGCTTGAATCAATAGATCAATAGATCAATAGATCAATAGATCATGGATGGGTAGGAGGGTAGAGTGGGTGGTTTGATTAACTGATTTACTGATTTACTGCTTTAGGGTATGTAAAAATGCAAATTTTTTAAGTTATAAACATAAAAAGAATAAATTTTTAGTAAAAACAAAATG
>JABUQX010137595.1:17500-20000 GCA_015478945.1 Trachelipus rathkii | reverse complement strand
TATTATATTATTATATTATTAGTTATTATTATTATATTTATTTATATTATATTATTATTATTATTATTATATTATTATTATTATTATATTACTGTTATTATTAATGTAATGTTTTTATGCATAATATTATTATTATTATTATTATTATTTATTATTATTATTATTATTATTATATTATATTATTATTATTATTTTATTATTAATTATTATTATTGATTATTATTATTATTATTAATGGTATTATTTATTGTTATTTTTTATTGTTATTATTGTTTATTATTTTTATGGTTTTAATTATTTTTAGACGCATAATAAATGTTAGTTTGGGTTTCAATGGACACAACGCTGTGTTGCATTAGTAGACCCATTTCAGGATACTAGGGAAAAATTAACTTTTGTAGTATTAATAATGGTATAATGAAATTGCTAAAAAATGTAGACTATGAAATAATGTAATTTTTCTTTTTTTCCTGAATTAAAAAAACTTTCATGATTCTGATTCTGTTTAATCACTGCATCTAAAATATTCAAAGCCGTCGGGCTTTCTTCTATATAAGAAGGATACATCATTTCGGGAATTTGATTTCCCATTTTACAATGTCCGATTAGAGGGTATATTATCAAGACGACCATGCTAACGTAGGTATATGTACAGTGCTAAATAAGAACAACTTTTACGGACAGAGTTGAACCTCCTATAGCGATCAAATCCACAACGAGCATTGAAGCTAAAATAAGTCTAGGAGAAAGAAATATAAAAATGTATGGCTCAAACACAAGCCTAAGAGATAAGAAAGATTTCTATACTCAGAGAAGGACAACAATTCATGTTATACAAAAGCTAAACACAGAAGGGCTAAAACCTGTTTACATTTGGTACTTTCACTCTTAGGACTACGAAGCCAAATCGTTTTATGTTGTATTTATTTCATGTTTCATTCAAGGATATTTTACATATGTATAGTAAGTATTTTAACAAACTTAAAAAAAATTATAACCTAACTATAGCCCTAACAAACTAATAAATGCTAGCTGGAGCTAAGAACATAACATACTTAACTTACGAATAAACAGTTTTCATTAACAAAGCTTTCTTATTCAACGGTAGTAACAGCATTGTCCATAAAAAATTTAGCCTTATCCCTTACCGAAACATTACACCAATACCATCGTCATACTTACAAATATATGGATGCTATATGACACAGATTTTCAGTTAGGGTTACCCTGTAGATATCATTAAGATACTTTCATGTTTATACAAATGCTTTCACGAAAGCGCTCACTCATCAACATAATCTCAATCTTCACAATACTTATCCGGACAATTATCTGCTATGAACCCCACTACTTGGAGATCACCCCCAGAGAAATATATGAAAACCCATCTCGGGGTACCCCGACGGGGGGTGTAAGCGGTTACATAAGGCACAGCTCATTTAAGTTATGTTTATTCGCGCAAAGACTCAAAAGTGAGTTGAAAGGGTAGCGGAAGGGGAGGTGGTTTTTGATTTACTGGAATTATGCTTTAGGGCATGTTAAAAGTACAAGTTTTTTAAGTTATAAACATAAAAAGGATAAAAAAATTTAGTAAAAAACAAAAAATGATTTAAACAAATAAAACAAAAATAAATAAAAGTTTTGTGTTGTTATACAAAATATGACTTGAATCAATAGATCAATAGATCAATAGATCATAGATTGGGTGGGGAGGGTTGGGGCTGGCAGGCGTCGTGTGAGGGTGAGGCTGTGGGTGGTTTGATTTATGGAGGGGACGGTTGGGGCGGGGGCAGGGGCGTAGGGCGGGGTGGGGTGGGGCGGGCTGGTTTGATTTATCGATTTACTGATTTACTGCTTTAGGGTGTATAAAAGTAAAAGTTTTTTACGTAAAAAACATAAAAAGAATAAAGGTTTTGTGTTATGTTATACAAAAAATATGACTTGAATCAATAGATCACGGATGGACTGGAGGGTGCTGGGGAGGGTGGTTTGGTTTACTGATTTACTGATTTACTGCTTTAAAGTGTACAAAAACGTAACTTTTTTATGTTATGAACATGAAAACCATAAAAAATTTAGTAAAAACAAAATATTTTAAGCAAAATAAATTAAAAATAAATTAAAAATAATAAAAACTTGAAAATAAATTAAAAAAATTAAATTGAAAACAAAAATTAAACACAAAGAATAAATGTAAAATGAAACATAATATAAAAATAGCAAACAATATATTTCAGATAACGTTTATAAAAGAAAACGATATTTTGAAAATGGAAATGCAAGTTTGCAGTCTAACGTATGTTTAACTAACTACAGCACCGCACCGGCTCCAGCAACCGGTGCCGTACCAACTCTGTCTCCTTCTCAGTCTCCTTCCTCCATCCTTCCTCCTTCTTCCTTCTTCCTTCCTCCCTCTTCTGTTTGTGTTCCGTGCATTTCTTCTGGGGTCCCCTGACACCCTTTACTAACCTACAACAATCACATTTGAGTTCTACGACCT
>JABUQX010137595.1:2500-10000 GCA_015478945.1 Trachelipus rathkii | reverse complement strand
CATCTATCCATTTCATTATTTTTGTTAATGTGTCTACTGCTTTACGAGATAGAGAACTCGGCATCTTTGTCATTTATTAAGATAGAAATATCAGCAAATGAGACTGAAAAAGCGTCATAAGAGTTGAACAGATCATTTGTATATAAAGAGTAAAAAGAAAAGGTCCAAGAATTGAGCCTTGGGGTACTCCGTTGTGATGTTTGAAGTTTGGCTGAATTAGTTTCATTTAGTTGTACGTTATGAGATCTCCCCCTTTAAGTAGCCTTTAAACCATTGTAAGTTTGTCCCTCAAAACCCATTTTTGTTTCATTTTACATAGAGTATGTCATTTGATTCAATCATGTCAAAAGCTTTTGTGAAATCTAATAATAATAACAGGGAGTAGTCTTTATTTCTATATTTCTGTAAAGTTTTTCGGTTAAGCAAATGGGGGGATCAGCAGTTGACCGTCCTTTTCTAAATCCAAATTGTAAATCACTGAGAATGTTGTTTGATATAAAATATTCTGTTAACTGATTGAAGACTATTTACTCAAATATTTTAACTAATCGTACTTGTGATAGCTATTGGTCTGTAATTTTTTGCTAGGGATAGATCTCCTTTTTTAGGTATAGGGATCACTCTTGCTGTCTTGAAAATATTTGGAAAAACTCCTGTCAAAAATGACTCATTGAACAAGTGTTTTAAAGGGGTGGCTATTTTGTCGGCAGCGAGTTTGAGGATATGGTTGGGGATAGTATGAACATCACATTTTTTGTTTTTAATCCGGCGATTACCTTTTTTACCTCAGAGACTGTGATGTGGATAAAGGAGAAATGAGACTCGTAGTCGGGGAGAAAAGTTTCAAATGATGTTCGACTAGGGGGTTTGTCTCTCAGAATTTGTTTACCGGCGTTTACAAAGTATTCGTTTATTCCGTCCGCGATCATCTTTTGGTCTGTTTTTAACTGATTATTTATATTCAGCTCTTTTATATATTGTGAGTTTTTTTTATTATTGTTGATTAATTTATTAATTAAACCCCAAGTAGCTTTCGAGTCTTTGTAGCAATCCTGGAATTTGCTAGAGTAGTGTTTTCTCTTTGCTTTCTTAAGAACTGCCTTTAATTGTTTATCATATGTGTTATACACTTGGAATGGTATAATTTTGTTTTTATAGTTTCGGTAGAGTTTATGTTTTTGGCTGATTGAGTTTAGCAGAGCTGGTGTTAGCCATGGATTTTGAATTCTTTTAACGCCAAGTTTTTTTGTTTTAATGGGAAATGATTCGTCGTAGCATTTATTTAGTATATTTGCGAAAGAGTTGAGTTTTTCGACGGTGTTGATGTTTACGCTGTATGTGAACGAAAAGTCAATTGCATTCATTTTGCTTATGAAATTTAGACTTTGATATTCACCATCTAGTCTGTATTTTATGGTGGTGAAGTTTTGGGTTTTGTTTAAGGAAAATTTTGCAAGACATGGAAAGTGATCAGACATATCACTCTTTATTATGTAGGTTTTAACGTTCCAATTTAGGTTTCCCCAGATCTGATCTCCTTATTAAATTAAATATTACGTAGATTTTATTGTATATTTTCCCACTTGGGGAGAATTTTACCCCAAGTCACTAAGTACGTTTCGAGAAATCCAAGTCACCATTCTAGGGTTAAGGACGGACATCTATTTTCGACGTTGTTTGGACGTGTTGGTAACGTTATGTAGTTGACGAAACCATTTGATATCATTAAGTTTGAGAGAGAGTTTGCCCTATTTGCAGTGTTCTCGTTGGATAGATCAATATTGAAATCCCCCGCAATAATTACTTTAGAATTAAGAAAGTGTGTTTGGAAAATGTCTTTGAGAGCATTTATGAACTGTTTTTGATGAATTTGGGGGTCGATATACTCCCATTACAATTAGTTGAGTCGATTTTAATTTTACACGAATTGCTAGAGTCTCTATGTGAGAGTTAACAAGTGAAATTATGACTTCATAAGATGGTTATAACAAACTTGTTTTTATGACTTCGGATGAATTACTTTGTGTGTGTCAACATGCCGAAGATTGGTATAATGAACTTTAGACGGTAGTTATCAGTGACGTTGAAGAAGAAGCTGTTAAACGACTTATTCTGACATTTTCTAAATGTTAGGGATCGGTTTGTATAGATATTAGAGTATTTCAAAGGTGTAAAGACACAGGGATATTTAAACATACACCCTATGGAATCTATATTAAAGGCGAACACCGAATAAAATATATGTCCGACGTTCGTAAAATAATAATAAATCAGTTAAAGAAAACGGAAATGCCGGCTAATTATGTCACTGTGGCTCATTATATGCTGTATCAGGAATATAATAACTTTATAAAAATGTTAACCGGGGAATATTATTGAACAGTTCTTAATCTCTATAGATGTACATAAATTTATTCATCAGCCTAGGGAACAGTGGCTAGAATCTATTTACCAAGCTGATCTGGCTTGTAAACAAATTTTAGTGTCTGAACGTGAACTTTTTACATATGACTCCGTGATGGTATCGAGAAAGTAAAAAATATCTTAGGTATAACGATGAAAATGACTAGTTTTTGTGTAAAGATGGCGTTTATAAATCTTAAGTCCTCGCAAAAAAGATATGTATGTAATGAACATATATACTATATATTATATATATATATATATATATATATATAATATATTATATACTAATATATATATATATTATAATATAATTATATATATATATAATATATATATATATATATATTATATATATATAATATATATTATATATATATAGTATATATATATATAATTATATATAAACCTGTCACATTATTATTATATATATTATTATTATTATTATTATTATTTATTATTATTATATTATTATTATATTATTATTATTATTATTATTATTACTTACCTTTTTGTTTTGTCTAACCTCGTTTCACGTCAATTTGGCTGTATAGGTCTTCCTTTGAATAACACATATTATTATAGTAAACATGTTTTGATTGTTTAATGTTGTTGTTGTCAGCGAGATTATTATGCACTTTTTGAACTGATATGGTTGTTTGTAGGTTCAATATTTTTTTGTTCTTTCTTGATTGGTTGAAAGAAGGAATCTATTACATTTGTGGATTGTTTATTTACTCGATTTTCATCAGTAGGTCATTTTTCGCTGTTCTGGTACGATGACATCTCACTGCATCTCTACGCTTGTTGTTGATATCTTTACAAGGACTTTCGTTATTCCCAACGATGTGTCATTTATATTTATTCGTAAACCGGATACATTGCTTCTATTTCAGCCGGAGGTGCAAATAATAGACCTTTATCATTTCTGTGCACTAAATTCATCAAGATTTGATATCGCAGGCACATGGATAAAAGGATAAGTGAGTTTCATCTGATGTATCGACTCTTAGTGAAATATCTAGCTAGGTGGACAGTGTGAGAGGTTCTAATAGAATAGATTCTGATTTTTCATCGGGCAACAATATTAAAAGCACGGATGTACGCAACTATTGGAAGCCCATCGATAGCGCGACCTTTTGGCGTACATGTATAGGTTTCACAGTTCGAACATTTGAAAATATTACAGCATTGATTAAAATAAAAAATGAATTAACATAACATCTTGACGATGTTGACATACTTGAGGACTTAATACGAAATTTACACTGTGACATGTGGTTTCCCGTATAATGAGGTATACAAGAGTATGCTGATAACTACCAACATTGATAAGTTTACTTCTCTCTTGCATGAGAGAATGAGTGCTGTTGAACCAAAATATGCCGAAAAATGGTTTAGTGCTGCAGAACGCATTTATACTTACATCCGTTCAAGGGGAGTTGAATCCTTGGAGAGGTATATAGAATTTGATCGATTTATGTTGAATCCTATGTCCCATGTCTAGATGAATTAATATATTTAAAATAAACATATGTTTTTATGTATTTATTTGTTTTTATGTATTTATATAACGCTATTTTCAATGAAAATTATATGTTATAAAAAGAAAACTTGTTTTACTTCCCTCGTATGTTCACTTTATTGGTTAAGCTATTAATGAAAGCTGTTTATTCGTCTGTCTGCTGTGTGCTAAGTATGTTATGTTCATAGTTTAGCTTTACAGAGGATAAAACTTTACAATGTTTGTATTTATCCGTTAGGTATTATGATAGTTAGGTAAGGTTATGGTAAATTTTTGTTAAATATTACTATGTTAGTGTAAAATTAACATTGATATGTTAGAGATATGCTTGACAAAGTGTGAATAGGTTACGTTTTTGTATGCTATGTTAGTTACTTTACGGTTAAGTATGGAACTTCGTTAATGTTAGCAGTTTATTCTTGTTTAAGGTGTGTTAGGTTTGTCGTTGCGCATAATATTCTTAGTTCTGGTGATGCTATGTTAGCTTCATTAATGTGAAAAACTTTTTTACGTTAGCATATATAAGTTGGTTAGTGAATAAAGAACTTGTGTTTTTTATGTTATATTTATCCGAAATGATACTTGAAATGCGATATGAAACAATAGATCAATAGATAAATAGATCATGGGAAGTCGTACAAAGGGAGGAGGAGGGTGGGGAGGGTGGTTTTATTTACTGCTTTACTGATTTACTGTTTTAGGGTATGTAAAAGTACAACTTTTTTAAGTTATAAACATGAAAAGAATAAAAAAAAATTAGTAAAAACAAAAATGATTTAAAAATAAAATAAAAATAAACAAAAGTTTTGTGTTATGTTATACAAAATATGACTTGAATCAATAGATCAATAGATCAGTAGATCATAGATGGGGTGAAGAGGGTGTGATGGGTGGTTTGATTACTAATTTACTGATTTACTGTTTAGAGTGTGTAAAAATGTAAATTTTTTCGTTATAAACATAAAAAGAATAAAAGTTTTGTGTTATATCATACAAAATATGAATTGAATCAATAGATCAATAGAGCAATAGATCAATAGATAAATAGTTCCCGGATGGGCGGGAATGGTAGGGTGGGTGGCTTGATTTACTGATTTAATGCTTTAGGGTGTGTAAAAAGGCAGAAAATTTTTAATTTAAAAAAATATATATTTTTATTATTTATTTTTTCTTTTTTTCTTTTTTATTTTTTTTTATATTTCTTTTTTCCTTGAAGGTTCTGAAACCATCATATTCGAGATCATCAGACCCGATAACTTATATAAGGATAACAGCATTGTTGTTATACGAATGTTTACTACCTCGGCACAGCACCGGAGCTAGTACCGGTGCCGGTACTGACTCAAACTCCTCTAACTCAGACTCCTTCTCCGACTCTTTCCCTCTCTGACACCGACTCCGAATCCTTTCTCCACTTCTCTTATGCTTTCCGTTCATTTTTTCTAGGGACACCCACAGAAGGGTGCCCCAGGCACCCTTTACGAACTTATAACCATCATATTCGAGATCTACTGGTTTGATAGCATATATAAAGATATAAATATTGTAATATTATACAAAAATTTACTAACTCGACACCGCACCGGAGCCAGCACCGATGCCGGTTACAGGTCCGAATACGGAACCGAATCCTACTTACTCATTCCTCCTCTATACCATCTCCAGATTTCAACCTTCTACGATCATTTCTTATTTTTAGGTGGCGAAACCCCCACCCTCCGGTGGGGTGCACGAATACGTAACCTCGGTTACGATGAGGATGTCTTATAAGAAGGGTGTATACCAAATTTCGTCCTTCTACGTCAATTTTGAAGAATTTGGGGCACAGCCCAAACACCATATGGGCGTAGTGTCATTTTACCTCTTCTATAACGAGGATACATTAAAAGAAAGGTGTATGCCAAATTTCATCGTTCTATGTAAATTTCCAAGGTTTTGGGGCGTAGCCCATACACCATGTGAGCGAAACGACACGTAACGTCATCTGCAACGATAAAACCTTATAAGAAATGTGTATACCGAGTTTCATCCTTCTATGTTAATTTCCAAGGATTTGGTGCGCAGGCCCATCCCCTGATGAGCGTAGCATCACTTTACTAGGGCTGTACTGAGGATACATTATAAGAAGAATTTATACCAAGTTTCTTCGTTCTATGTTCATTTCCAAGGATTTGGGGCACAGCCCTAGCACCATATGGGCGTAGTGTCACCTTACCTCTTCTGTATCGATGTTACCTTATATGAAGGGTGTATACCAAGTTTCAGCCTTCTATGATCATTTTCAAGATATTTGGGCACAGCCCCAACACCTTGAGGGTATAGTGTCACTTTACCTCTTCTGTATCGATGTTACCTTATAAGAAAGGTGTATACCAAGTTTCAGCCTTCTATGTCAATATTCAACGTTTAGGAGGCCAACACGAACTCCAAGGGGTGTACGGCCAGTTAACTTCGGATGCAGCGAGGATACTTTATATGAAGGGTGTATACCAAGTTTCGTCCTTCTAGGTCAATATTCAATGTTTTGGGGGTCAGCTTGCCCCTCCGGGGCTGTACGGTCATTTAACCTCTTCTGTATCGATGTTACATCCTAAGAAAGGTGTATGCCAAGTTTCATCTTTCTACGTCAATATTCAAAGTTTTCGGGCACAGCCCAAACACCTTGAGGGCATAGTGTCACTTTACCTCTTCTGTATCGATGTTACCTTATAAGAAGGGTGGATACCAAGTTTCAGCTTCTACGTCAATATTCAATGTTTGGGGGTCAGCACCACTAAAGGGGGTATGGCCACGTAACCTCGTCTGCAACGAGGTTACGTCATCCATAAACGGGGTGTTCAGTTTGAGAGAGATACCATGTCTCAAACTCTATCTTTACTAGGTATGGTACGGTACGGTGCATTACAAAGCTGGGCCTGTTCAGACCTTGAAAAACAACTTTTCACCCCCTTAGGCACGCAGACGGGGTTATTTCTTCAATTTCTCATCTCGCGTCTTGAATTACACTCTCTCTCTCTCTCTCTCTCTCTCTCTCTCTCTCTCTCTCTCTCTCTCTCTCTCTCTCTCTCTCTCTCTCTGCTCTCCTCTCTCTCTCTCTCTCTCTCTCTCTCTCTCCATATATATTATAATATACTATATATCTATAATTATAGATATATATAATATATATATATATATATTATATATATATATAGTATATATTATATTATATATATATATAATATAATAATATAAATATGATAATAGTATATATATATGCTAATTAATATATATATATCCCTCTCTATATATATATATATATATATATATATAAATATATATATAATAGATATATATATATTATATATATATAATGCTATATATATATATATATATACTATATATATAATTAATATATATATATATATATAATATATACCGTATATATAATATATATATATAATATATATATATATATATATAATAATATATATATATATATAATATATTATATATATATATATATATATGATATATATTATATATTATATATATATATATATTATATATATATATATATATATAGATATATA
>JABUQX010137594.1:0-18749 GCA_015478945.1 Trachelipus rathkii | reverse complement strand
TGTCAAAATGTAATTTGTATTAATATTGGCACCAGATATAAAATAAAAATAGCGCTATAACCCAATGCAATCGTTGGAGTCATTCAGGCAAGAGATAAAATGTAAGTTTTACATATAAAATTGTAACATGGGGCTGTCCAGGCTTCAAAATTTGCGCAAGCAATTCGGTCCATGATGGAAATCTCTTTATTAAATTAAATTTATCACTCTTTTACAAAAGATCCGGAACATAATGTTTAAAAATAATTTTTACACTTTTACAGCAAGAAGGTAGGCAAAGTTTTTCAACTTAGGCCTAATTAACTTATACAAATTTTTTTTTCAGCAAGATGGTTCCCACTTACGCAAAAGTAACACGGCAGGATGTACGGATACTCTGGATGATGATGTTACAGACCCTTAAGCAGTTTTCGTTCTTGCATTGGTTCTTACGAACGTAATATGCCTAAAACGCTCGAGTTTGCACTGTTTTTGTCAAAAAGCGTTATGCTCCGTTCTTGTCACAAATAGCGCAAAACTGTAAAGAACGTTCACCAAACGTAAAGAATTTCTTTAATTCTGTGCAATATAAAAATGAAAAGAATCGGCAACCCGGCTAGGGAATTAATAACATTGAAGAGGCTTTGTTTTAAAATAAACAGCGCAAAACGTGGGGAATGTCACCAACGTAAAGAATTTCCTTTTTGTGTAATATAGAATACAAAGAATTAGGGAAATTCTCACGCTTGCGAGCATTTTACGATTTCCTATGCTTTGACAAAAACGAATTCGCAAACTCGAACATTTTTATTAGTTTTCAAACCCAATTTCTTAAAAATAATATTGTAATACCATTATGTTTTTAAAGAGACCTTAAACGCTGAGCTTATGCTCATTTTGAAACAACAAATAAATTTATAAACATTTTTGTCAAACATCGTAATCGTAAAAACGTCACCAAACGAAGAATTTTAATCTGTATAATATGCAATATAAAGAATAGCAACCTTAAGTGAATACCAAGGGAAATTTTACATTAGGCGCAGAAGCTCCTTTAAAGATTTTGCAGTTTGACAAAAACGAACGTTAAACTCGAACATTTTATTATGTTTTTGAACCCAATTTCTTAAAATAATATTGTAATACCATTATGCTTAAAAATGAAAACTGACTTATCATAATTTTAAATAAAACACTTTAATTGAGGATTCTTAGGTATGTGAAAATTGAAGTGGACTGATTTGCGCTCCCACAAAATCGTAAGGGCCCTCGTCCACATTACTTATCGGCTTCTAACATTAATCCTATATTATATATACAAATGTACAATTATACTAATTTTACTCCTAAAGGATAACATTAACATATAAAAAAAAAAATTGAAAAAAAAATGGTAAAGTCTCCATAAACTCCAGTTACTTTGAGTAATTTGATTTTGGACCGACTGGCCTGCTTATTTGGCATACATGGTTGCTGTTGTTATTGCATATGCTAAGGTTATATGTTGGCTATATACATATATATGAGTGTTATATATATATATGTTGCTATTATATATATATATATATATATATATATTATACATACACCGTATATATACATACAGCAAATATAAAGAGCAAAGAGGTTGTTGTTGGTTACATGTTGTTGCTACAGCAGCAGCACATATGATATTATTGGCCATATATATATATATATATGTACAGTCTATATATATATATATATATATATATATATATATATATATATATATAGGGTGTTTCAGGAATAGACCGACAAACTTTGGTGGGGCATTGGTCACACGAAATAGAGCCTAAATGCCTCTATACATATGTTTCTGAGATATAGCATGGTACCAGAAAGGTATCAACTTCACCTTTCTTGTTAGGTTTAGCACGCAATGGTCTGCTTGTAACATAGGTGCACATATTATATTATTACATACTTAATATTACACATTAATGACAGTACAGTAGGAAATAATACATTACCAATACTATTATTACTAATACTACTAGTAATACTAATAACGATAGTACTTGCCTAGCGTCTGCTTAATCGATGAAAGGCATTTACTGTTAGGAAAGAACAATAGTGACAGCAATAGGAATAGTAATGAAAGATTTATTATTACAGGTATGGTACATACATCTATAGTAATGCAAACGTTATGTGGAACAGTATATTTGTTTGTATCCATTACAATAAATTTCAAAATGACCTCCTCTAGAGGTAATACAGGCATCTACACGCCTTGTCATTGACTGACATAGTCTCTCAAATGTTCCAGCCCATTGCTGAATGTTCTGACAGGCGTTTAATAGACGGTGGTGTAGAGTAGCTTTGTCAGCAACGGGTTCATTATACACAAGGCTTTTCAGGTGTCCCAATAATTAATAATCTAAGGGGTTGAGATCGGGTGAACATGGCACCGGATCACCTCTAACAATCCATCTATTGTTGAATTTACCATTCAGATACCTCCGAACTTGAGCGCTAAAATGGACTAAAATTGAGGCGAGTACCACATGCATAAACCACAATCTCGCACGGTGTTTAACGGGAAGATCGTTCCAGAAGGGTTGGAGCGTATGCCGTAGGAATGTAGATAAACTCGCGTTAGCGCTCTACGAAAACATATGACCCGATTAAGATAGTCAACAAGAACACCGGCCCATACAATTTATGTGAAGCTGTTGCTGGGGCCGTAACTTGTATTAGTTTCATGTGGATTCCTGTCGGCCCATAGAGGCGTTTTTATGAAGGTTATGATGGCGTCTCTACCGAAACAGGCCTTCATCTGTGAATCAAGATTAAAGGACGTTTTATCGTTTTTGAATGATGTGACCCTGATAACCATTGACAAAAAGAGCTGTACATAATCTGCCGTGGACCAATCCTGCAAACGTTTGAAAGTGATATTGGTACAAGCTAAATTTGCGTGCAGTATTCTCCATCACTTGTATTAGAACGCCCGGTCCGCTTTGCTAATCTGCTGGACTAAGGTAACTTAGACCCGTTAACTATCGCAAGAATATCTTCCTCTATGAGGTGTACAACAGCTCTGGCTGTCCTCGTTTTTGCAAAAGCTCAGATACCCACAGAATGCATACTCTCACACAAATCGTCGAAAATGCTTGGGAAGATCTAGTGTGACTGGTATGTGTCTAAAATATAACCTATACGGCCCCCCTTACGCTACCGTTCCTCCCATAATAAATAGCACATCCGCCTGCTTCCTGGAAATGGGTACGCCAATTCTTTGTGGCAATGTACAAAAGGTGCGCCACTTACTCTGGTATTACAATGACGAATACGGGAATAGAACTAGTTTCAGATTGGGTCTCCAAAACTATAGGTTAAGTTACTTTTATGTTCAAGGCGTTCAGCAGTGTTCCAAGTGTACGATGTCGGTAGAATCAGGAATTTCGGTAGCAGATATGTTTCCATCATAATTAATTGGACAATCGTCCGAACTGGTGGTACTGCTTGTATTACCCACAAGAGTATGTCGTACCAAGCTGAAAATTCTTTGGATATGATGGTTCTTTATTATTATCTAAGATATTAGATGTAGGTATTTTTCACAAATTCAATAATCGATCTAAATATTGATTATATTATTATTATTTGATTATCTATTATTAATATTATATATTACTTATATGATATTATATTATTATTATTATATTATATGTATTATTATTATTACTTATTATTATATTATTATTATTATTATTATTATTATATTGATATTATTATTTATTATTATTATTTAATTATTCATAATACTATTGATTACTATTATTGTTATTTAAATATTATCAATTTATTTTTAAATTTGGTAGCTTTAATGGCAACTATCTGCTTTTATAGAAAACATGTGCGGTTTTCGATCGACGGAAGTTATATCAATTAGGTATCTCATACACATTGTATCTCACTATGTGTATTGCAAATCCGATAGGTACCAATGTAAACCTGTGCGTGTTACACATGGTTTCTGGTACCATTTGTATGTCGCTATATCTCGGGGAAACGTGCGGTTCCGCCATATGTTTTATAACATTAGCTCTATTCGGTAGGAAGCAATTCCGAGCCAAAGTGTCGTCTATTTCCTGGAAAACCTTATATATATATAATAGAATATATATATATAAATATATAGTTATATATATATATATAATACTAGATATATATATATAAGATATATACTATAATAGTATATATATAATATATATATATATATTATAGTAGTATATATATAGATATAGATATATACTATATATATATATATATAAGATATATAAATAATAATAGTAACTATATATATATATATAAGATATATAATTATATATATATATATATAAGAGTATATAGATATAGCTATGATATATAGTAATAATACTTATATAGATATAGTATATTATATAAAATAAGTAGAAACAGAGGCACAATGAAGAGGCTAGTTTGAGAGTAAGGATATCAAGTAGGACGCCTGAATTATTAATAATAAACTGCCAAGTATATTAAAGTTTAGTATAAATTTTAAATAAAAACACTAGAAAATCATTTATTTCAGAAAATTTATTACCAACTTTAATATATTTTTCATTTATTATTAATATTATGCCTACCTTGATATATATATATATATGAATTATATATATATATATATATATATATATAATATATATATATATAGTATAATATAGTATATATATATATATAATATATATATAATATATTATAAGATATATCATATATTACATAGATATATATATATAGTAATAATAAGTGATATATAATATATATATAGTATAAATTAATATATAATATATAAATTAGGTATATATAATATATAAATATTATATATATATATATCCCCACAGTGAGGGTATTGGTTCTTGTTGTGGTGTTATGTATTTGGTGAATAACCTGGTTCTTGGCATAGTGACATGAAGCCAATGCTTGGGGATTTAAAGTAGGAGTCCTGTGTTAAGGCATCTCAGGAAAAGGGAGGTAGATGATCTATCAAGATCTTGGATTAGGGTGGTCTTAGGTTGTAAGCGTTGTTGAAGTGTTGAAGTGTAGGGTAGTGTTGGGGTAAATCACATGAAGAGGAAAGGCTGAGACGAGACTGTGGATCTCGATCGAAGGAGAACAACAATATCAGTGGTAAGGAAAGTGGCATACAAACAGAGATTTGGGTGTACGACCGCTTTTGGAAATGGAGTTTTCGATTATATTTTGGTGAGGTTAATTCGTCAATGAATGAAGATAAGTTGTAAGATCCATGTTTGTAGGTGAGGGTTTGCTGTCATTGGTAGAGCAACTTAAAATGTGCATTTCATGTTTATTAATGGGAGCGAAATCAGCATCTACCAAGCAGCAGGTTCAGAAATGTGTGAGGGATATGGAGTTGTTTCCAAGGAAATGGGAAAGAAAGGTGTCACCGGATAGGTGTCATTTTTTTGAAAAGGTGTTGGGGTTGCGATAATGGTTTCTTATGAAAACTCATAGACACTAGGATTCATACTAAAAGATTTTGCCAGAAATTCATCGTGAGAGAGATTTTGGGAAATTGGACATATTTGATTAAAAAGGATGCTGGGTCTCTTCATGCCTCCAAAATAGCCTGCGAACGCTTAGAGTGTTTGCTGCGTTTACGTTGGACAATTTTCACTATTGTCGCCTATTCTCGGAACACAAGAAAGTATTACAAAGAGAGTGGGACATCACATCAAGCTCCATTTAGGGGCTGTAATCCATTTCATCCACTAAGAAATAGAATCCCTTAGGTAGTGCAAAATCGTTGACATTTAAAGCAACCGTCTGGTTAAGGTGAATTAAATTACGTTGCGAACATCTGTGACTAGTTAATCCCATATTTTCACCTTTTAGTGTATGAGTTTATTAAAGGTCAGCAGTAAACGAGGATTTGGGGTGTCAGGTATGTCCCTCGTCCAAATTCTATAAATGTTTGTAACGGAAAATCTTTTCTGTTGGAGATTTTATTAATAAAAGCTGTATATTCGTCTTTCTATTCATGGCAATAAATGGTGCCTTTGAATGTGTTTCTTATTTTCATCAGCGAGTAGAAGTTAAGAGAATATTTACGAGAGACGTCAAGGATGACAAAATAGAACTTTGATTCCGGTTAGCAGCTTGAACGAGAAGGGACCCATTTCTCATTAATGTGACTGGAGGGTCTTCAACTCCCAAAACTTTTTCAAGTGCATCGCTATAAAGAATGGTTCTATTCTCAGTAAGAGCTTGGGAGGAAGTCGATTGCAGTATATAATACATTGGGAATGATGTTTCCGCTGCCATTCCTAAAGGGGGTGCAGCATATGGAGTAAACCAATGAGAACAACTATGACGGGGGAACCTTGGTGGGAGTGCTCCGATCGTTTGAGATTTTGGAATTTAGGTGCCGTGCCAGGCGACTGGTACCTGAAGATAGGCAGAGACCTTCCAGGTGTAGTGGAGGGAGTTACGGCGTTAATGTTCGAAATACAATTCAGAGGAGCAAGTCCGTTTATCTTCCGGTTCGAGAATCTTTAAATGCATTAAGCTCCGAGGCAACGTAAGGTTATCCATGATCCATGTGTATATTATATTAAATTGGAACCCCCTCATGGATGTCGAACCCTATGAGGTTTGTGCCTGGAGGACCGCGCTAACGGGCGGGGAATCTCTTATTATAGATGTTCCAGAGGGGTCAGGGAAAAAATCAAAACCTGGTGATAGGTCGTGTGTATTGAATGACGAACGGGTGATACGGCTCATACTACTTCACCACGATGACAGCAAATGCCCCTTCCCTAAGGAAGGGTATCATTGGGTTTAATCTACCTCTCTGGCGGAAAAAAAGATCGATTCTTCGCCTCCCCTAGAGGACACTGATAGGGGCAGTTGTAATCATGCCTAAACAGTATCCCAGTAAGGAAAGCCCACCCACTCAATCCTACAAGGGTAAGACTACTACGGGTGGGGATAATGGTATATATATATATATAATATTATATATATATAGTATAATTAATAATATATGTATATATATTCTTTTCTAGGACATATTAGGAACTCTTAGGTGTTTGTGCATTATCTTACATCTTTTTAAAAAATAATCATTTGACTATAATATATATATATATAGAGATATATATATAATATATTATATATATATAGGTTATATATTATTAGTAATAATATATATAATATAATATATAGAGTAGATATATATCAATAGTAATATATTACTAGTCATATATAGATATATATTATCATTTATTACTATATATTTTATAATTTATGATATGTATATATATATATAGTATAGTATGATAGGATATATATATATTAATTATATATATCTATATAATAATATAGAGTATATATATAATAATATAAATAGATATAATCTATTATTATATATATATTATAGTTTATAAAAACACACAATATATAAAGTATGTGATTCAAATTATGGGTAAAAATTTTTGGTAACTTATAAGAAATGCAAAAATAAAGGAAAATTTAGGGATATGAGCATGAATGTAGGTGAAGTTACTTCCCCTCTAAAGGTATTTTGATTTTTACTAAATAATTTTATCTACAAACCCAGTAGTTACAAATCCATTATATCTGTATGCTATTTGTAGTGTATCAATGATGACAAAAAGAAGCTATCAAATTTACTATAATTTAAAAAATGGCGGCCGTTAAAGAGTATTGGCTTTACATTCCATTGAAGCGATGACTTAGCGATTAAAATGTGTTAAGGAACCAAAAAACACCTATTGCTGTACGCAGAATCAAAATGTATAAAATTAATAAATTATGACTATTGATTAATGTAGTAATGGCAACTTTAGTAATTTGAAATAGTCGAATCCATTTAAATATCAACACTCCTCCGACACAAACAGCTACTCCTTCCATTAAATCATTCAGCACATGTTGAGACGCAAAACAAACCAACTACTGTATACAAATAAATGCACTAGACTGTTTGTGTTACGCACTTACAATGTAACCTCATTGACTGTGTGTGTCTCTTACGTGTTTCTTTCGTTATTGAATATGACGTTAATTGCCACGTGTGTATCATACTCTGAACTAGTGAGTATGCAATCTAATGTATGCATTGCATGCTGCAATAGTCTGCAGCAAGACTTTTGCACCAAAGAGAAATATCTACAACCATGAATTTGTCAAGCGAAAAATGTGTTTTTTTGCCACTATTTACATCAACGCTGTCTTAGAAACAGGTATTGCAGTCCAAAGAGCACACTAATATAGGCAGCAGGCATACCCCGATCTACTAGGACTGTTGATTTTGAAGAAGAATTAGTTCTTAATGAAATTTTCTAGCAATCTCTTGAAAATTAAGCACGCGCAGAATTGTCTCGTACAGTTTTAATGTCCGAACCAATCTAGTATTTTGGGAGTACTACACGAGAAACAGTACACCCGTACATCGTCCATAGGTGCATTGGCTCTATTGCCACATGTATAGTTCTCCTTCGTGTTGTTATTTGACAATGGTTTTTTGAACAAATGTATTGAACCCAAAACTTTTTAACGAAGGTTTTATTACCGACGAGGCTTCACTTTACAAGAACAAATCAGCGTAACGGTTTTCAAAACGACCACATTTGGGCAGACGAGAATCCTCATGCCCATCAAACAGAATCGTTCACAACATCAGTTTCAGTAAACATTTGGGCAGGAATTTTACATAATCATGTACTTATGTTCGAGCTTTCCTCCAGGCTTAATGGATTTAATCTACTTAAACTTTTTGAATACGAGTTCAGTACCTTGTTTGAGGATATAACTTCTTCAGTGCGCCGAGAAAACATGTGGTTTAGTGAGCATGCGATGGGGCCTCACGGGCTCACTAACTTTAGCCTGGCAGCAATCGTGAACACCTGAATGAGGACTTCCCCATCAGAATGGATAGGTCGGAAGGGGCGCCAAGGTTTGAGCCGTGCCAGGCAAGGTCATCGAAGACCTAAATCCTTTTGGAGATATTTACCTTTTTGGGACATAAAGACTTAAGTATGAGCTCTATCTCCAATCGACAGTACGTGAAACACGATTAAAGGATGATGAACGGAATATGAAAACGAATGAGGAAAAGATCCTAAAAATGTATGAACGTGAGGGCCGACAATCGATAGATAGAATCGCTCTATCGCTGGTGCGAGATGAGAACGAAAGTCGGAGACGTCATCAACTCATCATCTCTGAGATATCATGAGGTGCTAGAAACAGCATGTAGGTGTAAAAAGATAAAACCTATCAACAACAATAATAGGTATGACACCCTATCCGAATGAGTACGCCTCAGAAATACTAACGTCCGCCGATACAATAGAGAGTGAACATTGTCGTAGAGCAGGATAGTAGTAAAAAAACACATACAGGACAGCCAGACGAAACACTAACACATGTACCAGTGAGTCACTATAACACCTAGCAGAAGTGCGAACAAAAATTGTAACCATCAATGAACACCCGTAAATAATGAAAGTATAATAATATAAATTAGAGAGAAGAGTGAATAGAATAGGTCGTAGAGAGAGGTAGATATAAATGAGAAGTAAGAATATATATAATAAAGAATCTATATATAGATAGAATATATATAGAATGTAAATAATAATATATATAGTATTATATATATATATAAATAGATAAGAGAGAAGAGAGAGAGAGAGAGATGAGTGGATGTGTGACCTAAATGCCTGGTAGGGATCAACAAAAGCAAAAAGATGAAAGGATGTAAGCAGGGGCTGGAATGTCGTAAGAGAAGAAATGAGAAGGAGAGAGATGGGGAATGTCTCATGAAAGAGATGAGATTTCAGATAATACTAATAAAAAAAGATGATGATAGTATACAGTGTTAGGTATAGAGATGTAGCGAGGTGAAAAGTGATGACTGATGGGACTGGAGAAATGAAGAAGATGGGAGAGAGTAGGAGAGAGAGTGAAATGCAGTGAGGAAAGGAAGGTAATAGTAAAAGAATCATGATAGTTATAAGTATAAAAATGAAAAGTGCTTGGAGATATGGAATAGTGATTATGATAAAAGAAGTAGAATAGTGGAAAGATATATACAATAAGGAATAAGTGATAAGTAGATAAGAGAGGCGCTGCATATGTATATATAAATCGGTAAATATTGAACAAATACTCAAAAGTAACGATAACAAACGGAAGACATAAAAAGATAGCTGGATAGTAATATAAAAAGAAAGATGACAATATATAAATATAAAAAGAAAGTAGATAGAGATGATAATAAAATTCATTGAAATAAAAAATAGAAAGCTAGAATAGATGCCTAAGCCAATTAGATGAGCAAGAAAGATTATGAAAATAACAGTAAAAAAGTAAACCAAGCATGCATACGTAAAAAAAAGGTATAAATATTGAACATAGTTATAAGATAAGTGAATACGACTACAAGAATTAAAGCTATCCTCCTCCCCTAACCTTCTCATTCGGAAAAAATATTCCTCAGATCCGCCACCATCTCCTCCAAAACGTCATACCATTAGAACTCCACAATATCCTTTATTGCCTATCACCTGCACACCTTCTCCTAAGTCCATAACCAACATCTCGTATCCAAACCTCTAGATATTATTCGGAACACTATATACCACTAATCAGGAAAACCTCGGACAATCACTCTCACTCAGCTCATAGCAATACTAACTAACTCACCCTTGTCCTATAGAATAAGTCCGAATTTCCACATACTCATTCCCACACAACAATACATCCTGTCCCTCAATACATCCAAAGTCAAACTCAGATACGTTATTCAAACTTGAGATACAAGGCCAGACACTAAAATGATCCATAGATACCTCAATATACTATCTCAACGACTAAATCGATTCCACTCAAGATACACATCACCTAAACATCCAACCACACACGCGCAAGCCCACGTTGACTCTTTAATAGGACATAAATACAAACATAAGATCGATTAATCCCGATTCACGAACTCTCCTCAACGATAATAAAATTAGTAACAACAATACTCAAACTCTCGTGAGTCAGAGAAGGGCCAAAAATATTAAATTACATAAACTTTCACCTCTATCACTCATGCCACCTCCACATCTCTAACTCATAAGTCATCTTTCAACTTTAATATACTTATTCTAACACAAAAAAAATAGTCTCTAAAAAACACCACAACACTCTCTTATTTCATATGACTAATCACCTCGCCTACTCAGCTCACCCCAAACCATCAAACCATCTTTATCATAATATGAAATTAGATGTTTGAAAATTGCCACCTTCGCTGATTCACCCGCTATTCCAGCAGAACACCCGCACACACAAATCAATCCGCCCCTCTCACTCTACTGGCCTTTTCTTCATTATATTTATATATAATCAAATATGTATCTCTTAGGATAACTCCTATATTATAAAAAAACAAGTTATAGTCTGACACCTGAGCTACTGACATATGTTAATATTTTCTAAGTTCTTCTACCTATCCTATGCTCTAAACCATTTATAAAGTTGTTAAACATTATTCTCTTTCCTAGCTAATTATTAATACGCTTCAAATATTTAAAAAAAAAAGATTATATCTCACTTAATAAATAATAAGGGTTCTCAGTTACGGTTAAATAGGTTTAAAAGGTCTGTATATGATTATAATTAAATAATGGATAAAATCTTTTCTAAAAAGAGATAAATTTGTATTATTATAATAGGTAAAGTCAAATTATTTAAGAATATAAAAATATCATAGTAGCGAATAAAAAGAACGACTCTCAAAAAAGGAACGCATAAAAAGAAACACGCGCGCATGATAAAGATAATAACTAGTCGCTCTTCGAGTTTATACCTTATATACATAAAATAACGCATCACTAGGCCAACAGCAAAGTAACAAACTCAAAAAATAAATCAGCACTAAAATAAGAATATTATCTCTAAGGAAGCGACGATAACTCATCAATAATAAAAACCTAGCAATTATCTAGTTGGGTAATATCAGATTATTTTAGCAATACATTATTGTGGAATGTATCTAAAGCAAACACCAAAGAAAACAGAAAACAAAAAGATTGATAGATGTTACTACTAGGACCTCCCGTGTTTCAAATTTGGCGCGCACCGCACATTCAGCATAGAGACTGTCTATCTCTCACGACTATCGTCCAAGATATCGAAAGCAGAGCTCGTCTCGTTCAATCGTTACATCCTTATCGTAGTGCTCATCATACGCGAAAAGTATTGATTAAAGTTATCTAAATCTAAATCCCCAGGTAAATAATCTAAGAGTAAGTCGTGAGAAAACTTACATAAAAAACTGCCAGCGGAACTGCGCCACCGTCGGATGCTTCTTTACATATGAACTAAGTCTGCCAAAGCTCTCACACCCAAGAACTAAACTGTGCCGGAGCCCATGCGGATCATCACTATCGAATAACCAGCATAGTATATCGATAAGTGAAGAAAGTTGACCTCAGAGAGAGCAAGTCCCCAGAACTAACTCGGTCTGCTGAAAAAGTAAGTAGAATATGCCAAATGACCCTATGCTTAGGCTAAAAGCCAATGCTGGAGAATTTCTGAACAATAAGAGAGAAAAGTGATTGTAACTGCGATGAATAATATAATCTATAATGCCGCAATGTGACTGAAAAACAAAAGAGTGATAAAGGGAAAACACATAATCGTGTAGATGTTAATATAGTAGAGTATCATGCGAAGAAACTGCCAAGAAATAGTAAGTCTGAACGTACGATGCCTGATAAGCACCTCGTCGTGAATAAAACCTCATAAAGATAGAATGAGCAGTGTCTAAGTGAACGATTCAAAAACCACATAACGAGAACAAAACTGAAGAAATTATAATCAAAGTAACTTGCGGAGAGGAGATAAGTGAAAACATTCTATTGCACTAGAAAGTAGACGTACGGAATAGAAGAAACGAGTAATGATTAAGAATCTGTATAAGTACTCCAAATACTAATATTGTATATGAATAAGAGCGTAGGAACAATACTCTCACGAAAAATACATGCAAACTCAAGCGGATGGTATAAATTAATGCTCAATGAAAAATGTCTGAAATAAGATGACTGAACTGACTGAATTATCGAAGCACGTGAAGTATGAGCGATGGAACACTGCTCTGAATTAATACTGGTCGAACATCTCAACACCTCAGGACAGCTAGGAAAGTGCAAAAAACCTATGCGAAGACCTCGGAAGTCGCATGAATTCAAGAATATGCAATCTGGCAAGAGCATGCTGACTAAACTATGCAACAGTGCTGAATCCCATACATGTAGGAGTATATCAGCAGTACATGGATATGCATACAGAGACAAAGATACAGAGTATCCTAATTTTTGGGAAAATCAATAGAGAAAAACACTAAGAGACGGACACCACAGTTCAAATATTATATAGTGGTAATTAGTCTAACAACAAACAGAATAGGTGAGATATAATAGTACTTCGATAAATAGATATGGGTTTAATTCATCACACAATCAGGCGGTATAAGAAATTGGAAATGTTAGGACTGAGAGCGTGATAAATGATGATTCGAAGAATTGATGAGGAAAGGATGCCTGCACCACTCGCTCGAGAGTACTTAGATTATGGAAATGCATATGATCATGTTCGAAAATAGTCAAAACAGATCATGTTTATATAGCCATGATATGCAACAGGCAAGTAGTTCTCTAAACAAACCTATATACGTCCGCCCAGCGAAATTCACGCCCTCATTGGATAAACTAACACCGCCAAAATATAAATATGATACTCAGCTCAGTTAATATTACAGAAACAATCTACTTAACGTACAAACAGAACTCAGTAATAAGAGAGTACACCTCGATAATATAAGATTTAAGAACTATTCTTTGTAGTGTTATAGTTAAGGCAAAGAAAATAATATGACTTAAAACACATACAGACAAAACGGAAAAGTAACATGCTAATAGCGTCATACCTAAAACTCCATGCATTTGCTAATGCAGGTAGCTTGGATAGCAAATCTGATCACCATAATAATCACCTGGGTCTTGTTATGTGAATGTATACTAAGTATAGCTAAAATATTTAAGGTAAATAATGGATAATAAGATCTGCAAGATCAATGGATATTTCATTATATTATGATAAACAAAATAATTTGAGAAAGTATATAAGAAAATATAAATTGAGCGCTTAGGGGTTTTATGGACTATTGACAACTAACGCGCTATATATAGCGATAAGATAAGTAATAAAATAAATATAATTGAATCTATATAAAGTAATACTTGTAAGGTATTATGAATTGTGACAAAACAAGGCGTATATAATAATGATATAATATAAATATAAAATATAGCTTAATAAATAGGGAAGCTTTGTGGCACTGAGTGTGTGATGAAATATATGGTGAGTTGGAGGTTGGCATTTTACTGAATATTGGAATACGAATATATAATATATATATAAAAAAGTATATATAGTCTAATAGTAGAGCTAGGTATATAGAATTTAAATGGTATATATATTAAGTGGAATGCTAGATATGGTTTCATAATTAACATGTAAGTGTATTAGTGTAATATATAAGGCTGTAAGGTGATACTGTCTATGTCTCATATATTATGGCTATTAATTTTGTGTATGTGAATGGAGTATAGAGTGATGATAAGAATTGTAGAGGTAAAGTAGGTAGTATAATGGTTTAACGTATTGTTAGACTGATGTAAGAGAATTATAGATTATGATATATATAGAGAGAGGATAAATAATAAGTAAGTATATATAAAGTAGTATATATAATTGATTTGGTTTATGAAAATATTATATAATATGCGAATCTGAAAGAAAAGTTTTATAAAAAGATGCAGGAATTGGATAAATATATAGAAAGGGTTTTGGATAATATATCATAAGGTATGAGCAGGATATGCGGCTCTATTGCCCCGATATTACCTACGTTGTTGTCACATAAGGAAAAGGAGTTTCTATAAGTGAACACTGTAGATATAAACTGCCCCTCAGCATGTCCTAAGCGAAGAATCGACTCCGCCAAGATAGATAAACCCAAATGTAAAGGTACCCCACTATAGCAGGAGACAATTGGCTGATGTGCATCGTAGGTGAGAAGTATGCTCAGCAGGCTCTCTAGCAACCCTAATCATACTAGGCTCTGAGTACACACGGACCTGATGATCCCAGGTGAGCTATGATGGCATCCTGAACGCCTCTGGAATATCATCGCTCACTAAATTAAGGAGATCCTCCAAGATACTCTCCCTAGGATCTACCTATCTACTTTCGGACGATGGCAAAACTCACTAGTGTCACATCCATAGTAAGAAAACGTGTTATGAGGCCAATCAAAATTGTAATAGATATAAACAACGAAAAGACATAGTAAAGATTCCATATGACGCGTTTCCTCGAGAGCTAATTCCATTATAAAACACATCCTAATCTCATAGTATTTATAACGTTACGATCCCAATTAATCTAAATCGTTAATCCTCATTTTGTCACAAAACAACAACCAAACTTCCGGCCTTCTACATCCGAACACACACTGAAATAATTCTATGGCTTCTACCTCACTCCATTACATGCATTCACCACATCCCTGCACTCACCTAACACTCCTCATAACTCACACCCTTCTACTCTACGATCGACACTACCCACCAAGTGCTTCTCGCCTAGATTCGATGTAGCAGCTCAACAACCTGCTCATGGTACTCTGCATGGCTATATGCATGACACCCCTCTAATATACTCAAAGCAAAGATTAACAACTGTACTCTGCTGAGAAAACATCAAAACGCCACAATGACTTGTTTTACTGTATAATAGTCTGCAAGCGACTATCGTGCCCAAGTCAGTCATATATCTCTGTATGAAATAAACCTATTCTCATTGTGAAGCGGACTGCTAGCTAGATTAAATCCCTGGAGTAGACCCTCCCAGGCACATATCCAGAGAAAAGATCGCGCCTCTCCCTCAAACACACTGAAGAAATATCTAAGCCAACTCTCAAATCTCGTATGTATCGCTCAATACGTAACTGGTCTCATCACATTTATTGTGTCCTCTTATCTAACGCACTGACTAAGAAACACACTAAAGCCTAACTTCATGATCCTCACTGCCCTGAAGAAATCTGACTATAATAACGTGAGAAACATAATACTCACGCTATATTATATAATAAATCCTCCAAACACGCCAATAGAAACCGTATACAAACAAAGAAGACGTAATATGATAACTAATATATAACCTACCACCCCCAAATTCGAACTGTACTACCTAATTAAACCTCATCCACCTATCAAATGAGTGAATAATAGATATTAACAGCACAGATGTCGCAACGTTAATATCCCTCAACCTCAAGATATGCTATAAAGTCTCAAACGATCACTACTAAAGATCTACAAGTTAATTAAAAGATAACTAATCACCTCACTCATTAATAATAGAGCGATATTATTAATTACCCATCATCTCATTAAATACGGTGCCACCTCACGTAGAAACGAATATGAAAATCCAACCGTAAATACGGCAGCAAACTCAACTCTTAAGCTATCAGACTATAATACATGAAGAACCCAGACAATAAATCAAATTGCCAATCCCAAAATCTCTCTCACGATAAATTCCAATAACTAGTATTAGAACTACTTCATAATAACCAAAAATCCTATATATAACCCAATATATATATCTCACATAACCCCAACACCTATCTACAATAGAAACCTCAAGACGAGCATCCACGAGCCAACACCCTCTGTGCCATCCTTAAAGCTCACAACTCCAGCAGTATCCTCACCGAGATCTAAGCGCGCTCCTGTTCTAAGGAGTCGTGGGACGTGCCATAAAAACTGATGAGAGTATGTACGTGATCATCTACCAAAACCAACCAAACCCACACAAACAACATGACCAACTACTCAGCGATGAGAACGTAGAGCAGTCCCTATTCTCCTAATAAACCATCTAGATTACGATCTATCATTACTCTCAAAGACGTTACAATCTCGCACCATACAAGCGTCATAAACGCCTATAAAGTCGTGTCTGCCTTTGCATATCTACATACTATGTGAAAGCCACCATACTTTCCCTCCTGCCGTATCAGCATCGATCACACTGCCTCATCGCGTCCCCATTCCCCAAGTCGTGAAAACCTCCAACACATTAACGCCTCTCATCTCACAAGACTCGAGAGCACCCGAATGCGAAAACCTCAAGGGCCAAACCTTTCTCTCAGAAAGTGGCCAAGATCCTAATCATCTAACCCCCCTAAATCAACACAGATCCTAAGAAATCCCCCAAGCATGCGCAGTCCACCAATGCCTATACAAAGATTCCGAGTATCACCAAATACATAAACCACCAACTTAATGACCTATCCATAGTACGCCCCATGGGAGGACGTTATATAATATATATATAATAATAAATATATATAAAAATATATATATAATAATATATATAATTAATATAATATAATTAATAATATATATATATAAAATAATATATATATAATATATTTAATATATATATTATTATATATAATATTATATATTAATATAATATATATAATATAAAATATATATATATATATATATATTAATATCTATTAATATATATATATCTTCGCTACTCTACTTTTTTTCATTACTAATAAATATATATCTACCACTTACACGATTACTAGGCTATATCACTCTATAACCTTACTCCTATTCCATTCTCCTCTCGCGGTTTTCCTACATGTGAGTCTATATTTTACCTTGATTTAACACTTAAATGATCGTTGTGCTAATGAGGATCCTGAGATCTTATAATGATAACGCTCAATGGGATAAAGGCTAAGTATGAGCATATACATAGATGGAGCAGTTCACTTCCTGACCTGATTATATAAGTATATATTGTGAGAAAGAGTATAAATAGTGTGCTTCGCTTAATGAATGCGCACTAATGAGATCCACTCATTCAAACTACTTATCTCTACTTGTATTAATAATATAACTAAACTCATCTTAATTATCTACTCCATCATCACATAATCACTGCTGGAAGCCGTCTCACCTGCAATCAGGTCCACACTATCGCATCACCACCGAAAAACACTGACTACGTAGCTCTAATCTACTAACCGCCGACTCTTGACACTATCATAACTATCAGCCCTAATATATAAAAAAGACTCATACAACTTTATGTTTAATTTTCTCTAAAATACTTATTATATGTAAACCTTACTTCTTATACTTCTCATTTCAACTGTAGGATCTTATACTGGAAGGTCTTCAATTCCCTTACTATCAGTATATCAATATACAGTTAATAAACTTATCACGTGCTCAAGAGCGTTCAATACATGTGTGACATTACTTCCTATACTAATAATACTGTATTATGAGTCTTCTGCCTATACCTTTAAGGGGTACACATGGAGATGTAGATTTCATTGCGTAATATAAATACAGTATATTAGTGATTAGGCACAGTCATTATGACATATTATACCCTAAAGTCATATATTGGACCGTATATATATAATTATATAACCGGGTTATTTGGAGCAACAGTACGTCATACTTAGCTATCATATCTAGTCATCACCTATATTACTTTTTGACGTTTCCTCCTTTATCATCTTATATACGTTACTCATTATACTAATGTACTTTAAGTATTTACTACTTACC